>ML777753.1:510376-523545 GCA_009831015.1 Picea engelmannii | reverse complement strand
GCCAAAGACCTTAGAAGACACTATATGAAAGGCAACATATTGTCATGAACAATATGGACATCGGGCAGAGTCTCGTGGAGACTGGAAACATAAGAGTGGTTTGAGATTTCAGAAAAAGGGGATCAAATCATCAGTATTTAAAAACTACAAGAAGAACCCCAGAATGAAATATCTAGCCTGGAGTGTACTCCAACAGAACTTTCCATCATCAGACGAAAATAAAACTTCTGGACCTATACCAGTAAAGACTAATAACCCAAAGAGAGAGCCTCTGAAATGCTGGGGTTGCGGAGAAGAGCATCTCCTGAGAGACTGTCCACACCGACAACAGAACAGTCGAAAAATTTATAACATTCAAGAAGCTACCACAGTCAATGATGTGGCAAGGAGTGTGCCGCAGATTTATGCAACCTTGGATAATAACTAAGCTGACCACCAAGCTTCAGTGGTGGAAATAGAAGTTATGATTTTCAACCATCTGGTGTCTGTTTTGATTGACCCTGGTTCAAATTTGAGTTACATAGCCCCTAAAGCTGTTGATAAGTGTAATCTACAACCATGAAAATAAACTAAGCCATGGTTGGTACAGTTAGCCACTGGCACCAAAAGAAAGGTGGTAGAGGTCATACCAGCCTGCCAGTTAATGTTGGGTGAATTCCCCACCCAAGCAACCCTTAACGTATTACCCCTGGGATCATATGACCTGTTGATTGGTATGGACTGGCTGGCCGCCCATAAAGCCAAACTGGACTGTTACCATAAAACCTTAGAATGTGTGAGCAAAGAAGGAAAAAGGATAACCCTTCAAGGGATCCGAAAACCGGTCTCGGTGAGACAAATATCAGCCCTGCAAATGAGAAAGTATTGCCGAAAGGGATGCCCCCTATATGCAATACAGGTGGTAAAAACAATCGAAGGTGCTAAACCAAGCCCTGACGATCACCCTATCCTGAGGGAATATAGAGATGTGTTTCCGGAAGAGGTACTGGGTCTACCTCCGAGAAGAGACATTGACTTCTCGATAGAACTCACACCAGGAGCGGTGCCGGTGTCTAGGACACCCTACCGGATGAGCACACCTGAGTTAGTTGAACTCAAATTTCAATTGAAAGAGATGATGGATAAGGGTTATATTCGACCCAGCGTGTCCCCATGGGGGAGCACCAGTCCTGTTTGTGAAAAAGAAGGATGGCACCCTTAGACTATGCATAGATTACATACAACTTAATAAAGTAACCATAAAGAACAAGTACCCCTTGCCCAGGATCGATGATCTATTCGATCAATTGAGGGGTGCATCTATTTTCTCAAATATTGACTTGAGGTCAGGATACCATCAAGTCCGAATCAAGGGTGAAGACATCCATAAAGCCACTTTTCTGACACGGTATGGTCACTATGAGTTTGTGGTAGTGCCATTTGGGTTAACCAATGCCCCTGCCACTTTCATGTGCTTAATGAACAAGGTACTCAGTAAATTTTTAGATAAATTTGTACTAGTTTTTATTTATGACATATTAATATACTCTAAGAATAGAGAAGAACATGAAGAGCATCTTAGACTTGTGCTGCAAGTGCTAAGTGAACATAAGCTCTATGCTAAAATCAACAAATCTGACTTCTTTCAGAAGAAAATACATTACTTGGGACATGTTCTATCAGAGGAAGGGATAGTAGTAGATCCTGACAAGATCAGGTCTATCATGGAATGGCCTACCCCAAAGGATGTCTCAGACATCAGATCCTTTATGGGATTGGCGGGATACTATAGGAGATTTATAAAAGGATTCTCCCAGATTGGTTGTCCAATCACTTCCCTCCAGAAGAAGGGGACAAAATTCCTATGGACATAGAAATGTGAAGAAAGATTTCAAACCTTGAAACATATACTAACCCATGCCCCGTTTTGAAAATCACTGACCCAAAAGCTGACTTCCTTGTGTGCACAGATGCCTTTAAGGAAGGGGTCGGAGGAGTCCTTATGCAGGAAGGAAATATGATCTGCTATGAATCCCAAAAATTGAATGAACATGAGGTCAACTATGTGACTCATGCTCTAGAACTGGCTGCCATAGTGCATTCCTTAAAAATATGGAGGCATTACCTCTTGGGAAGAAAATTTGTACTTATGACAGATCACTATGGATTACGGTATTTGTTTGACCAACCAAAGCTCAATGCTAGACAAGCTAGATGGATGGCCCTCCTTAGAGAATTTTATTTTGAAATCAAACACATTAAAGGGAAGGAAAATAGGGTGGCCGATTCCCTTAGTAGAAGCATGAAAACAATTCACCTGGCAGCGGTGAGTACCTGCGAGACAGATGTCAAGAACAAAGTTAGAAATGCACAAGAAATAGAGCCCTTCATTCAAACTGTGACCCTGTACCTATAGCAAGAACCCTCTGAAGTAAAGTATGAAGGCTACCAGATGACCGAAGGAGGTCTGCTCACTTACAGAGATAGATTTTACATTCCAAGTGCTGATGACTTGAAGAGGTTCATTATGGATGAACTACATAAAAGACCATACATTGGTCACCCAGGATACCAAAAAGTGGTCACTTCCACCCAGAAACAATTAATTGGCCTGGATTGAAGAAGGACATAGCCAAATATTTGGCCCAATGGATAGAGTGCCAATAGGTTAAATCAGAACATCGACACCTAGCAGGACTATTACACCCTTTAGCCATCCCAGAATGGAAATGGGAAACCATCTCTATGGATTTTATCACTGGATTGCCAACTTCAACCAAACAGAATGACGCCATTATGGTAGTGGTGGATAAACTAAGCAAGTCTTCTCATTTCATCCCCGTCAAATCAACCATCAAGGTGATAGATATTGCCCAGGTATTCATGAAAGAGGTATTCATACTACACGGTATGCCGAAAGAGATAGTGTCTGACAGAGACACAAAATTTACTTCCAATTTCTGGAAATCACTGATGGCTGGTTTAGAGACCAAATTGTTGTTTAGCACTGCCTATAACCCTCAAAATGACAGACAGACAGAAAGAGTGAATCAAATATTAGAGGATATGTTAAGGATGCATGCAATGCATCAACCCAAAAAATGGGAAGACTACCTGCCATTGGTAGAATTTTCCTACAACAATGGCTACCCAACATCCTTAAAGATGAGTCCCTTCGAGGTCCTCTATGGTAGGCCATGTAATACTCCATTCAGCTGGAGTAACCTTGTAAATAGGATTTCTATTGGACCCGATATGTTGAAAGAAATGGAACAACAAGTGACTCAGATAAAACAAAATCTGAAGGTCGCTTAGAACCGACAGAAAAGTTATGTCGATCAAAAGAGAATTCCAAGAGAGTTCAAAATGGGAGACCATGTATATCTCAGAATTAATCCTAGAAGGAGTTCCCTGAGAATGGGAGCTTGTGCCAAGTTGGCACCCCAGTATTGTGGACCCTTTGAGGTTCTAGAAAGAGTGGGACCTGTAGCCTATCGACTAGCACTTCCTCCCACCGTAAAAGCACATAATGTTTTTCATGTTTCATTATTGAATAAATATGTACATGATGATAATCATATAATTGACTGGTCTGTGATCCAGGTGGAACCGGAGGGATAATTTCTACCAGAACCCCAATGCATACTGGACAGAAAGGAAACCTCGCTCCAAAATAGAACCATTGCATAGGTCAAGGTGCAATGGAAACATTTTGGCCCAGATGAGGCTACATGGGAAATGGAGGATGCCATGAGGCAGGCATATCTGATTTTGTTTACTTCTGTACATGCAATTCATGTTAGTAGATAAGAACATCGAGGACGATGTTACTTTTAAGGGGGAGGGAATTTTAACACCCTGTTTCCCCCAGTTTGTAAAAATAACGGGACTGGACAAGAACAATGGAAAACTCATAAATGTGAATATGTGATGTAAATGGACCTTGAGGAAAAGGTCAATGAATGTGAATAACATTTTTAATTTTATTGTAGGACTGCTAAGAGGGGATGTGCAGAAAAAGAGACCGCGATGGCAGTGGAAGGCACCTGGAAAGGTGGCGTTAACTTCCATTGAGAATTAATACCGTATTTGGACTCCACTGGCTTGGAGAACCAAAAGTTGCTCGCTGGCCCTGAATTAAATGTCTTGTAGGCTGGTAGGTAGATGGCTTAATGAGGGATGGGGAGGTGAACTGCCTATTTGTAGAGCCATCATGACTGACCAGCGCGAGGGAAATCACACCACATGCAACTTCGCAAGAGGATAAGGCATGGGGTGGAAGCGATTGGGGGGGCAGACACGAGGGGGGAACTCTGGCATTACACAGAGTGAGTGATAGAAGAGAGGAATAATTGCAACCTTCGCTCCTGGTCACTGGAAAATGAAGACATAGTCTCATAGCATCGTGGTCTCAGCTCGGGGTGGCTAGTGGTAAATCCGCTTGGAGTCGCTAAGCCTACGGTTGGGTGGAAACGAGCACCCCTCTCAACAGTTGCACTCACTTATGGTGTTATTTCTGATAAGTGTTTTACATAATGCATCTTGAAATTCATATGCTGACATATATGCTCATAAACTGTGAAATTGTGAACGATTACAGTATAAGAATGTCTGTGCAGTGTTTTGATAAGAAATGGTAGATATATGCTTATAACAGAAAAACCACACATGGCTTATGTTGATAAATGAATTTAATTATGCATAAGTTGAACCAAGTCAAAATTCCAGTCCATTCTTGGGAGTTTGTTTCCCCTTATCTGTCTCCAGAAATGCCCTGGAATAGATCTCTTCATAAAGATTCCCTCCTTGGAAAGGTTTACCAAGAACCTGGAAAAAGGACTTGAATGTGCAAGTCTTAACAACCCTGTACGAGGAGGAATGACCCTCTTAAAATCTCGAAGTAGCAGTGTAGGGATAAATATCTATCGACAGATGAGATTCCGTCGGAAGATCCATGGTCATTCATGACCGTTATATTGACGAAAGAAACAAGGGCGTTACATACCTTGCCCCTTTTCCTCTACCTTCGTGAATAGCGAGGAAATCAGGATCGTAGATCCCCAAGGTCCATGAGAACATCTGGACTATTGACTTTTCCATGTCTAGGAAGTAGTGGGAGAGTGTGCGATGTGGGATAGATCTGAGCTGTCAGATCTTAGCTAGAAAAAATTGACAACTGTTGGATCTGTTAAGAGAGGCATGAGGGTTAAGCCCTCGTGAACAAGGTCAAAGGTCCCGAGAGAGGAGTTGGTATCGGGGATTCGGAATTCAGGATTCTAGGAGTCCTGATGACAAGGGATCGGGACACTCCATGGTGAAAGTCCTGATATAGATCTAGATCGTCCATCCGTGAAGGACACGTGGAGGAGATCTAGAGTCCATCGGTATTTTTGGATACCGAGGATTCGAGTTGACAAAGAATTTGCGTCACTGGGAGTTGCAAGTCGCAAAATAGTGAAACAACGATGACCGTTTATCTGAGGGAGGACACGTATATGATAATTTCTTGACCCCTCTCCGCCTTTGCAAGTAATGCACGAACAGGATCCCTTCGGAGGATCCCAGGGTCTATAATGACCGTTTGATTTAAGAAAGAGACGCAGGCATTAATGCCATGACCCCTTCTTTTTCCCTTGCAAGAGATGAAGGAATCGAGACCATAGATCCCATGGTCCATGGAAGTTCCTGGACCGTCCATCTATAGAGGACACGTGGCCGCTAGTAAGCGCTTCGACGTTTCGGCACCCGGAAAACAAAAGGGCAAAGAACCCTTGTGATTAATATTGAGAAAATCTAGGATTTGATCGTGGCCATTGATCATCCCAAAAAGACCACGAACATCAATCTTGGTTGAGGGTCACCGCCGTCCATCGAAGGGACACGTGGCTTCCGGTCGACGTTTCGATGTTTCGGCATCCGGGGAACCAAAAGGCAAGAAATCTTACCTTCATAAGTCACGAAATCCCAATACTTGAAATCCCATGGACCATTGTATCCATGCTCCTAAGAGCCGTCGATCTCTTACACGAATTTCTGTATCGGAATTCAGAGATTTGAATGATGAAGAGTTTTGGATTCGTTGCATTTCGAACTCCCGAGTACCGAAACCCCAAAATGATCCATGTCGTTGGATCAGGGGAGGCTTACGGCTGTCGATCTCCCTTTGGAGGGAAACTTTGGAGACCTCAGAAGTTTCGGGGATTTGAATGGGGAAAGGTAGAAGTCGTGTATCATGATTCCCCGAATCGTGAAAATCCGATATGCTCTTGGCTGGCTTAAGCGTGTGGACACCATATAGGGTCACGTAGACAAGACCCTAAGAGAGAAAATTTCCCCTTGCTAGCCCCGTCGGGGTTCGACGTTTAACTATTTCAAGCTTTGGGGTTTGCAGGGTTGAGCGATTCGACGTTCCGGTAGCACTGAGGCGCGAAGTGAGAAAAGACGCCGTGATGATTTAGCCCATAGTCATGAACTACAATCATATGAAGGTGGAAAAAGGAAAGAGCTAGCCTGGGCTAAGCCTCGTAGAAATTCGAGGATTTTGATTGTTGAGAAATCAACGAAAAATTTTGATTTGCGTAGTGGGTATGTGACAAAGTGGTATCAGAGCATGGTTACAACACTCGGCCTGACTGGGCTCATGCACGAGTTGCGCATAATCTCCTTCCGAAGCACTCCTATGAGGAGTAACCCCCTAACTTAACTCTCTTGTCCAGGATTAAAACTTGGAAAAAAGAACCCGACTGTGTATACAGGTGAAAGAGCTATAAATTATGTGCAGATTATAAAAATATATCTAACTCTTGACTAACAATCAATTTTTGTCTTTTCACTTAAGCGGATGATCAACCGCGGGAATTTACAGACACAAAGAATGGTGACTCACCAAGAGGTGGGAGAAGGCTCCCACAATAGAGATGAAGAGTCTGACAAAAGAAGAGCAATAGGAACCCCTCCAGATCTAGCTGAGACTGTGAGGAGTCTCATGGTTGAATTGCAAAGTTGCAAGGCTGACAATGAAAGGATGATGAAAGAACAAGAAAAGCAAACTGAAATTAATGGAGTCTTACTGCAGAGCTTATCTGACCTACAGCGACAAATGCAGCATGAACCCAAAGTGCAGAAACATGTTCGTATCAGTAGCCATACTGAGAGAAGAACCTCAAGAAAGGTCCACCCTAGAGGTAAAGGACCAGTGCCAGATGATTCCACTGAGAATGAAGCTGGCGATTCAGAAGGCTCTTCCAGCAGCAGGACCAGTTCCTATTTTTGAAGAAAACAGAAGAAGCAAAAGACTTCCAAGAGTCATAAATTTGAGGAATTCAGAAAGGCCAAACCTCCCTCCTTCGACAGTGAGATAAAGAATGGAGAGGAAGCCGAGGCCTGGCTACTTGGACTGAAGAAATATTTCAGAGTCCATGATTTTTCAGAAAATTTGAAGGCTCGAGTGGCCACTTTCAATCTGAATGGAAAAACTTCCATCTGGTGGGAAGATCTTAAGAACATGAAAGGGGTCCGCGAGGAGGACCTGTCTTGGAAACAGTTTGATAAGTACTTCCGTAAGAAGTATTTGTCGGAAAGATATTTCGACGAGAAGGCTAAAGAGTTTTATGAACTCAAACTAGGGAAACTCACTATAGAGGAAAATGTCAACAAATTCCTCGACTTATTGAGATATGCACCCTACATCAAAGCAGAGAAGGTGAAGGTGAAACGATTCATCAGTGGGCTACCCAAGGAATACCGGAACCGAATCGAATTCGAGGAGCCAAAGACCTTAGAAGACACTATATGAAAGGAAACATATTGTCATGAACAATATGGACATCGGGTAGAGTCTCGTGGAGACTGGAAACAAAAGAGTGGTTCGAGATTTCAGAAAAGGGGATCAAATCCTCAGGATTTAAAAACTACAAGAAGAACCCCAGAATGAACTATCCATCTTGGAGTGTACTTCAATAGAACTTTCCATCATTAGATGGAAATAAAACTTCTGGACCTATACCAGTAAAGACTAATAACCCAAAGAGAGAACCTATGAAATGCTGGGGTTGCGAAGAAGAGCATCTCCTGAGAGTCTGTCCACACCGACAATAGAACAGTTGGAAAATTTATAACATTCAGGAAGCTACCACAGTCAATGATGTGACAAGGAGTGTGCCACAGATTTATGCAGCCTTGGATAATAACCAAGCTGACCACCAAGCTTCAGTGGTGGAAATAGAAGGTATGATTTTCAACCATCTGGTGTCTTTTTTGATTGACCCTGGTTCAAATTTGAGTTACATAGCCCCTAAATCTGTTGATAAGTGTAAGCTACAGCCACGAAAACAAACTAAGCCATGGTTGGTACAGTTAGCCACTGGCACCAAAAGAAAGGTGGTAGAGGTCATACCGGCCTGCCAGTTAATGTTGGGTGAATTCCCCACCCAAGCAACCCTTGACGTATTACCCCTGGGATCATATGACCTGTTGATTGGTATGGACTGGCTGGCCTCCCATAAATCCAAACTGGACTGTTACCATAAAACCTTAGAATGTGTGAGCAAAGAAGGAAAAAGGATAACCCTTCAAGGGATCCGAAAATCGGTCTCGGTGATCTGCTATGAATCCCGAAAATATGAATGAACATGATGTCAACTATGTGACTCATGCTCTAGAACTGGCTGCCATAGTGCATTCCTTAAAAATATGGAGGCATTACCTCTTGGGAAGAAAATTTGTACTTATGACAGATCATTGTGGATTACGGTATTTGTTTGACCAACCAAAGCTCAATGCTAGACAAGCTAGATGGATGGCCCTCCTTAGCGAATTTGATTTTGAAATAAAACACATTAAAGGGAAGGAAAATAGGGTGGCCGATGCCCTTAGGAAAAGCATGAAAACAATTCACCTGGCAGCGGTGAGTACCTGCGAGACAGATGTCAAGAACAGAGTCAGAAATGCACAAGAAACATATCCCTTCATTCAAACTGTGACCCTGTACCTACAACAAGAACCCTATGAAGTAAAGTATGAAGGCTACTAGATGACCGAAGGAGTTTTTCTCACCTACAGAGATAGATTGTACATTCCAAATGCTGACGACTTGAAGAAGTTCATTATGGATGAACTACATAAAAGACCATACACTGGTCACCCAGGATACCAGAAAATGTTCACTGCCACACGGAAACAATTTTATTGGCCTAAATTGAAGAAGGACATAGCCAAATATTTGCCTCATGCATAGAGTGCCAACAGGTTAAAGAAGAACATCGACACCCAACAAGACTATTACACCCTTTACCCATCCCAGAATGGAAATGGGAAACCATCTCCATGGATTTTATCACTGGATTGCCAACTTCAACCAAACAGAATGACACCATTATGGTAGTGGTGGATAAACTGAGCAAGTCTGCTCAATTCATCCCCATCAAATCGACCTTCAAGGTGATAGATATCACCCAGGTATTCATGAAAGAGGTATTCAGACTACATAGTATGCCGAAAGAGATAGTGTCTGACAGAGACACAAAATTTACTTCCAATTTCTGGAAATCACTGATGGCTGGTTTAGAGACCAAATTGTTGTTTAGCACTGCCTATAACCCTCAAAATGACAGATAGACAGAAAGAGTGAATCAAATATTAGAGGATATGTTAAGGATGCATGTAATGCATCAACCCAAAAAATGGGAAGACTACCTGCCATTGGTATAATTTGCCTACAACAACGGCTACCAAGCATCCTTAAAAATGAGTCCCTTCAAGGTCCTCTATGGTAGGCCGTGTAATACTCCAGTCAACTAGAGTAACCCTGTAAATAGGATTTCTATTGGACCCAATATGTTGAAAGAAATGGAACAACAAGTGACTCAGATAAAAAAAAATCTAAAAGTCACTCAGAACCGAAAGAAAAGTTATGCTGATCAAAAGAGAACTCCAAGAGAGTTCAAAATGGGAAACCATGTATATCTCAGAATTAAGCCCAGAAGGAGTTCCCCGAGAATGGGAGCTTGTGCCAAGTTGGCACCCCGGTATTGTGGACCCTTTGAGGTTCTAGGAAGAGTGGGACCTGTAGCCTATCGGCTAGCACTTCCTCCCACCGTAAAAGCACATAATGTTTTTCATGTTTCATTATTGAAGAAATATGTACATGATGCTAATCATATAATTGACTAGTCTGTGATCTAGGTGGAACCGGAGGGATAATTTCTACCAGAACCCCAATGCATACTGGACAGAAAGGAAACCCCGTTCTGGAATAGAACCATTTCACAGGTCAAGGTGCAATGGAAACATTTTGGCCCAGATGATGCTACATGGGAAATGGAGGATGCCATGAGGCAGGCATATCCGATTTTGTTTACTTCTATACATGCAATTCATGTTAGTAGATAAGAACATCGAGGACGATGTTCCTTTTAAGGGGGAGGGAATTGTAACACCCTGTTTCCCCCAGTTTGTAAAAATAACAGGACTGGCCAAGAACTATGACAAACTCATAAATGTGAATATGTGATGTAAATGGACCTTGAGGAAAAGGTCAATGAATGTGAATAACATTTTGAATTTTATTGCAAGATTGATGAGAGGGGATGTGCAGAAAAAGAGACCGCGATGGTGGTTGAAGGCACCTGGAAAGGTGGCATTAACTTCCACCGAGAATTAATACCGTATTTGGACTCCACTGGCATGGAGAACCAAAAGCGGCTCGCTGGCCCCAAATTAAATGTCTCACAGGCTGGTAGGTAGATGGCTTAATGAGGGATGGGGAGGTGAACTGCCTATCCATAGAGCCATCATGACTGACCAGCGAGAGGGAAATCGCGTCGCCCGCAACCTTGAAAGAGCATAAGGCGTGGGGTGGAAGCGATTGGGGGGGCAGACGCAAGGGGAGAACTCTGGCATTATGCAGAGTGAGTGATAGTAGAGAGGAAGGATTACAACCTTTGCTCTTGGTCACTGGAAAACGAAGATGCATTCTCACAGCATCGTGGTCTCAGCTCGGGGATGGCTAGTGGTAAATATGCTGGGAGTCGCTAAGCCTACGGTTGGGTGGAAACGAGAACCCCTCTCAGTAGTTGCACTCACTTCTGGTGTTATTTCTAATAAGTGTTTTACATAATGCATCTTGAAATTCATATGCTGACATATATGCTCATAAACTGTGAAATTGTGAACGATTACAGTATAAGAATGTCTGTGCAGTGTTTTGATAAGAAATGGTAGATATATGCTTATAACAGAAAAACCACACATGGCTTATGTTGATAAATGAATTTAATTATGCATAAGTTGAACCAAGTCAGAATTCCAGTCCGTTCTCGAAAATTTGTTTCCTTTATCTGTCTCTAGGAATGCCCCGAAATAGATCTCTTCACAGATATTCCCTCCTTGGAAAGGTTTACCAAGAACCTGGAAAAAGGACTTGAATGTGCAAGTCTTAACAACCTTGTATGAGGAGGAATGACCCTCTTAAAATCCCGAAGTAGAAGCGTAGGGATAAGTATCTATCGATGGACGAGATCCCATATGAAGATCCATGGTCATTCACAACCGTTAGATTGACGAAAGAAACAAGGTCATTACATACCTTTCCCCTTTTCCTCTACCTTTGTGAATAGCGAGGAAATTGGGATCGTAGATCCCCAAGGTCCATGAGAACATCTGGACTGTTGATTTTTCCATGTCCAGGAAGTAGTGGGAGAGTGTGTGACGTGGGACATATCTGAGCCATCAGATCTTAGCTAGAAAAACCCGACAACTATTGGATCTGTTAAGAGAGGCATGAGGGTTAAGCCCTCATGAACAAGGGCGAAGGTCCCGAGAGAGGAGTCGGTATCGGGGATTCAGAATTCGGGATTCCGGGAGTCCTGATAATAAGGGATCGGGACAGTCCATGGTGAAATTCCCTATATAGATCTAGATCATCCATCCATGAAGGACACGTAGTGGAGATCGAGAGTCCATTGGTATTTCAGATACTGGGGATTCGAGTTGACAAAGGATTTGCGTCACTGGGAGTCGCAAGTCACGAAATCATGAAACAACGAGGACCGTTCATTTGAGGGAGGACACGTGGATGATAATTCCTCGACCCCTCTCCACCTTTGTAAGCAATGCATGAACAGGATCCCTTCGGAGGATCCTAGGGTCTGTAATGACTGTTTGATTTAAGAAAGATACGCAGGCATTAATGCCATGACCCCTTCTTTTTATCTTGCAAGAGATGAAGGAATCGGGACCATAGACCCCATGGTCCATGGAAGTGCCTGGACCATCCATCTATAGAGCACACATGGCCACTGGTAAGCGCTTCAGCGTTTCGGCACCCGAAAAACAAAAGGGAAAAGAACCCTTGTCTTCGCGAGTTGAAAAATTCCGATCACCGAAGCCTCAAAATGGTGTGAGGTGTGATTAAGATTGAGAAAAGCTAGGATTTGATCATGACCGTTGATCATCCCAAAAAGACCACGACCGTCGATCTTGGTTGAGGGTCGCCGCTGTCCATCGAAGGGACATGTGGCTGCCGGTCGACGTTTCGGTGTTTTGGCATCCAGGGAACCAAAAGACAAGAAACCTTGCCTTCGCGACCGTTGGATCCACGATCCTAAGAGCCGTCGATCTCTTACATGAATTTCCATATCAGAATTCGGAGATTTTGAATAATGAAGAGTTTTGGAGTCATTGCATTTCGAACTCCTGAGTACTGAAACCTCGAAAGGATCCATGCCATTGGATCAGGGGAGGCTTACGGCTGTCGATCTCCCTTTGGAGGGAAACTTTGGAGACCTCGGAAGTTTCAGGGATTTGAATGGGGAAAGGTAGAAGTCATGTATCGCAATTCCCCGAATCACGAAAAGCTGATAAGCTCTTGGATGGCTTAAGCGCGTGGACACCGTATAGGGTCACGTAGACAAGACCCCAAGAGAGAAACTTGCCCCTCGCTAGCCCCATCGGGGTTCGACGTTTCGTTGTTTCAAGCTTCGGGGTTTGTAGTGTTGAGCGATTCGACGTTCCGGTAGCACTGAGTCACGAAGTGTGAAAAGACGCCGTGCTGATTCAGCTCATAGTCGTGAACTACAATCATATGAAGGTGGAAAAAGGAAAGAGCTAGCCTGCACTAAGCCCCGTAGAACTTCGGGGATTCTGATTGTTGAGAAAACAACAAAAAAGTTTGATTTGCGTAATGGGTATGT
>ML777753.1:454343-469317 GCA_009831015.1 Picea engelmannii | reverse complement strand
AAAGGTCAAAGTAGTCAAAGTGGTTTAAGGGTTTTTAAAAGGTAAATAATAAAGTGAAGTGATGAGTGTACTATAATTCAAAGTGAATAAAAAATAAATTATTTAAATAATAAATTTAATGGAGAAATTAGAAGTGGGTTAACTCTTAAATAAGGAAAGAGGGGCCAAGTGACCTAGAAGATGTTTTTAAGGAAGCTACTTGGAGAGTATAAATAAGAGGCAAGGCTCTATCATTTTAATCACACTTGAGAATATTGAATATCTATATGTTTCTGAGGTAACCAAGGATATCTAAGCTGAAATTCATAGGAAAGGTGAAGAAAAGAAGGTTGAAATGCAAGGAAGGATAAATTCTTTTGATGGTGCTTTCTAAGGCATGTTATTTACAGGTCATATCACCATTTTCGCTATAATTTTTTTTCTATAATTCTTCAGACTATGAAATTTCTATTCCATTGATAAAACATACCCAAGTATCTGTGGTAAAAAAATCATCTTGTGGGTCATTGTATTTTGGGAGTTACACTCCGTGGAAAATAGGGTTTCTGGCCAGTCTTGAAATTAGTAAAAAAACAGGTGTTTCGGGTAAAAACGTCATAACTTCCTCATGACAGATCCAAATTTAGTGAGACAAAATGTGTTGGTTAGGGTATAGGTTGTAGTATTTTTTATAACAGTTTCACATCAATTCAATGAATATTTTGTGCGGGCCACACTCTACAAGGTCTCTCTCTAGAATAAGACAAAATTCAACAAGGTATGCCATTTTTTCTATAACTCCTTTTCTGAGAGGTTCCAAGTAGTGCCACCTAGAGGAATTGTATAAAAAACACAGAAGAAAATTGCGTATCAGTTTCATATCTTTATTCATTATAGGTACAAAGTTATGATTATTTCAAGTTGGGGTTGTTGATTAATCCAAAACTAGTCATGGGTGAGACAAGCAGTTGATGATTTGGCACATACATGAGGTGTATAGTTGATGATGCTGGTACATATTGATGAGTCATTATTGATGAGTATTTGACACATTATTGGTATATACTTGGTACATGGTTGGATGCACTTGTTTATGGTATAAGTTGATTACAAGTTAATTGGCACAGGTTGGTGCATGGTTGATGCACTTGTTTATGTTGATAGATTGATATATGTTGAGGATTGTTGCCTCATATTAGTTGGTGCTAAGAATAGAAGATGAGTATTCCATATAGAGCTGGTGCTCTTGTAGATTTTTACTCTATTCAGTTGTTGATGAAAAACCCCTGGATTGAAGTCCATAATAAAAAGAAAAATTGTACATACATCTTGTGTTCTTTGTGTTCCTTGTGGAGATGATTTGTTGATGATATGTTGCTGATATGTATTCATATCTAACTGATTATAAATGATAGCAATAAGTAATGAGAAAATGTTGAATGTTAACTAAGGAGTTTTTGTGTAAGAGGGAAGTTTTGGGAAAAAGATCCCTACACTCATTCACCCCCCCCTCTAAGTGTGGTAGGTGTGTCCAACACAAACCATTATACTTTATTGCTTCCTGGTACTCACAAACTACAAAAAATATCATATGAATTTCTACCTTTTGAGCTTGGACCACTAGCCAACAAAATACTTAGAAAGCCCGAGGTCTAAATCTTACTTGGGTGTTTTAATTAATTATGTTCTTGGGCATCAAAATCTCTAGTAGTGTCAAGAATATGCCCATGAGAATTTAGAAATTAGAAATTAATCAGTCTATAAACTTCAAACTATTTTAATCTTGAATTTTTTTAAAGTAAGTCTACTAACTATAACTTCAACAAAATTACAGATTTTGAGTTTGGAATAATGGATGGTGAACTATGAAGTATTTTCTCATTAAATTTCTTAAGATTTTGACATTTTCTTTGTTGAAGAGCCACCTTCAACCACATCTTTTGATCTAACTTTTCTTACTGCAAAATAATAAATGAATAGACAAACAAAAAAATATGAGTTATTATAAAGTTTTACATAGAATGATTTGGGTATCTATTATAATATCCATATCTGCTCAAGTTTCTACATGGTACATGTACATATTTGTAAATAGTTTGAATAAGTCATCATATTTGAAATCCAACTTACTAGAATCATCTATTGTATACATATTTGTGGGTGTAACATAGAATTCAAGAATTGTTTTTAATGAGTCTCGGGGTTAGAAATTCCAACTCTACACAGGATTTGCTTCATTGAGTCTTGGGGTTAGAATTTCAAACTCTACACAGGCTTCGCTTTAATTTAAAATCTACACATGATATATTATATTTGCAATAGAAAATGAAAAATGAAATTGGATTGTTTCAAAAAATATTTCTGTCTAAGAAGTATCTTGAATCTCTTGCGTATTCAAGAATCATTTAGGCTTGAGAGTAACAAAGAAGAAAAATACGACTAACTAAAGCTACAATGAAACTCATTTCAATTAACTTTTTAGAAACAATGATAAAACATAAGTGAAACTTTATTTCAACAAACTATTTAACATCGAATATTGCCACAATGAAAAGGACATGGGGAAGCCATGATGTCTCCATAAAATAAGCCTTATAAACAAGATGAATATTGTGGTAATATGTTATTCCAGACCCGGTCTGCAGAAAATCTTACAAGCAACCAAAGATGAAGGAATCCATACTAACCAAAGGTAAGAGAAACTAAAATCTAGAGAACAGTGCATTCTGCTCAATTGAACCTGCAATGTAATCATCATTTGAGGAAGCCCATATATGATTGAATAGAAAATGCATCATGGCATATAAAACCTCACGCTCGGAGAGTGAGGCAATGAGAATATATGTTGAAATATTTTTTGCTGCAACTATTGGGACATGGCTGTGGTGACTATGAACAATGTTAGTTGTAACCTCAACAGGGTGTGACTGTAAACTACCAGTTGTTTTGGCCAGCTGTACCAGTTGTTAGGATTTTCTTCTGACTTCTTGATTTGGTGGTTTTGTTTTCTCTTTATATCTTATACTTTCATCTAATACAATTGCACGCTCCACACTTTCCCTTTTCTCTATCTGTCTACTCTGTATTGTTTGCTTCGTTCTTGTTTTATCATGGTATAGGAGTGCGGGAGGTAAGAATCTTCATAGATCCTAGAGAGCAGTCCACTAAAGGAGCACTGGAGACATCAATATACTAAAGTATAATTGGAGACACCACAACACATGGAGGAAGACTTGCAGAAGAATATCCAAAGATGAAGAGCTTTAAGAATTCATGGAATCCTTTCTTCAAAAGGAAGATGAAAAAATAGCACAGGAGAAGCTACAAAAATCATTAGATCGACTGCAGGAACATATATGGGCCATTATATCAAGCCCATATAGGACAGTGAGTGCACAAAGGATCCAAACATATCTCAACCGTTAGATCTGGGTATGAGCGATAGTAGTCATTAGATCATGGAAAGGTTAAGTCATGACTGTCAGATCTCGTTGAAGGCAGATTGATGACAGAGAGCCATTGCAGAGATCATGAGGAAAATTAAAGAGTGTGGAGGTTCAGACTCCACAATCCTATAGGATCGTTGAGCTCACTAGATCGACATATCAACGATGGACATCAACCCCACTATGGATGAGCATCTTTACATTGCGGAGATCGGGAAGGAAATTAAAGTGCAAGCAAGTTTAAGCTCCACAATCATTAGCGGTCGTCGATCTTCATGGTCCATTTAAACATGATCATCATTATTACAAAGTGAGATAAGTGCCCAAAGGTTTAAGCCGAAGTCATAGCTCCCATTCACATGTAGAGAAGACAGAGGACTTTGGGTATTCAACAAAGTTCATGCAAGGGTTGCAAAGAAGTCAAAATCTCCCGAATCTCCAAAGAACTGAAGTAAATCCATACCATTGATCACACTGGACATGTGGATACAATCCAAAATAATGGCAGTCTGACACTCCTAGAGAACTATGAAGTAGTGACGAAAAGAGCCCCGAAGGTTGAATCCCGAAGTGGATCCTGACCACTCGTTTTAGAAGACACGTGGACAGCTGAGATCTCGCTTACATCACTTTGTAGATTCGACACTCCGGAGGTTTGTGCGAGTCTGCAGATGAGAACTCCCAAAGGACAGAGTTCTGGAGAGGATCTTGGCCATTGGTTTTTCGAGCTCTAAGGGTCATTGGATCTGTGTCTTTTGAATTAGAGTGGAGGAAGGTTCTGAATCCCAGAGTCCTGAAGTAATTGTGGGCCGTTGATCTCAAATCAACCGAGACCGTTGATCTCTACCTTGAATTTGGCCATTCGGTTATTCTGAGGAAGTGAGGTCTTAATGTATTGAAACACCCAGAGCCCGAAGCCCCATAGCACCTGGTTCTTAGTCGTTGGTCATATGAGTGTTTAACTTTATTTTTTTTTTGTTAAAAAGAAGCCCCTAAGCGCCTGCTTTTTTCCATTAAAGGGTTACAATCAATAAATAAGGCAGTTCCATGCTCTGAATCTGTAAGATATTATGCTCGGATGGTCATATCCAATAATATTGATACCAGGAAATAAGAAATTTCCTATAGATCGAGCTCGAACTGTGTTGGTGTATTTGGACCCACGAGGACCTAGTTTTACATGCATGGAATAGGAAGAGGACCTGCTTGTTTGCATCAAGCGATATCAGAGGTATTTTTTTATCCCCTAGAAAAAGAACGAAAAGTACTAACAATTTTTTTTATGTTCTGGATTTGTTTTTTTACAAAAATGGCCACCTCTAACCATTTACGGCAAACACAAGGGCCAATTCTTCTTAGGAAGAACTATGAATTTTGGTCTCTCATAATGAGATCCTTCTTACAAGAACATGATTTATGGGATCCATTGGATCATGTCTATGTGGAACCAGATCCATCAAATCTAGTTGCCATGCATAATCAAGAGAAAACTGCTCAGGAAGAACATAGGAAAAGAGAGAATAAGGCCACATTTTGGATTCAAAACTGAGTGGATGAATTGATTTTCTCAAAAATCACAGGTGTTGTTACCTTAAAACAGGTCTGGTCCATCCTCAGTACAACCTACCAGGGAAATGACAAGGTCAAAATAGTCAAGTTGCAGACCTTGAGGACACATTTTGAGACCTTAAAAACGACAGAGTCTGAAAATGTTGATCAATTTATGACCAGAGTCATGGGAATTGTAAGCCATATCAGGTAGACTGGTGAAGACATCCTTGATCAAAGGATTATTGAGAAAGTCTTCATAAGTATTCCAAATAAATTTGAGATGGTTGTCACAACCATCCTTGAATCCAATGATTTGACAAAATTTTCAATAGATGAACTCATGGGTTCTCTATTGTCACATGAGATTAGACTACATATATAAGATGAGTCATTAGCCAATGCCTTCAAGACTCAATTCTCCTTCTGTGGAGGGAGAGGCAGAGGTCACAAAGGAAGAGGGAGAATTCCAAGAAACCATCACTCAGATGAAGGTCATACACATCAAAATTAGCATGATAATTTCCATCCTCAAAGAGGCAAAGGGAGGAGATCAAATGACAAAGAAAGCATACAATGCTATTACTACAAAAAGTATGGGCACTATGAATCTAAATGTAGGAAGAAGAAAGAAGATCAACACTCTATAAGAGCCCATGTCTCAAATCATGAATGAGACACCTCTGATGGGATGTTTCTCTCATGTCACTATTATTTATTTGTCTTGGTTGTCAATAATGTCAACCCTTGAAGAAAGTTTGGTAGCACAAAGGTTTGGGTAATGGATCCAAGTTTGTTGGATGTATAATGGTATGATTTTTAATATATTTGAAGGTAATACTATTCTATATGGATATTACATGTCATTCCATTTCTGGTGGTATGTGGAATGTCACATAACTCCTCACGGTTATAGAGTTATGGCCATGTGAAGTTGAAGAACCTTCACGAGTCATCTAGAAGCCCCAAAAGGTCAAAGTAGTCAAAGTGGTTGCAAAGAAGAAATTATTTAAATAATAAAGTGAAGTGATGAGTTTATTATAAGTCAAAGTGGATACAAAAGAAATTATTTAAACAATAAATTTAATGGAGAAATTACTAAGTGGACAAGTGGTTAGAAGTGGGTTAACCCTAAAATAAAGAAAGCGGTTTAAGAAATTTTAGAAGGAAAATAATAAAGTGAAGTGATAAGTGTAATATAAGTCAATGTGGATACAAAATAAATTATTTAAATAATAAATTTAATGGATAAATTACTAAGTGGACAAGTGGTTAGAAGTGGGTTAACCCTAAAATAAGGAAAGTGGGTTAAAAGGTAACCCCTTGAGGAAGCTACATGAAAGTATAAATAAGAGGCAAGGCTCTCTCATTTTAATAACACTTGCGCATATTGAATATCTACAAGTGATTGAGGTGACCAAAAGATATCTAAGATAAATTTCAGAGGGAAGGTGAAGTAAATAAGGCCGAAATTCAAGGGAGGATACATTCTTTTGATGATGCTTTCTAGGCTATGTTATTTACAGGTCATCTCACCATTTTCACAATAATTTTTTTTCTAGAATGATTCAGACCATGAAAGTGGGATGTCGTTGAGGAAACATAATCAAGTAGGTGTGATAAAAATTTCATCTTTTGGTTCGTTGTATTTTTGGAGTTACACTCCATGGGAAATAGGGTTTGTGGCTAGTCCTGAAACTAGTGTAAAACAAGTGTTTCATGTAAAAACGTCATAACTTCTTCCTAAAACATTCAAATTCAGTAAGAAAAAATGTATTGGTTAGAATAAATTCTGTAGTATGTTTTGTAAGATTTTCAGATCTATACAACAAATATTCCATGTGGGGAATTTTCTACAAGTTCGATCTCTAGAATAAGCCAGAATTCAACAAGGTATGCCATTTTTTCTATAACTCATTTTCTGAGAGGTTCCAAGTAGTGAAATCTGGAGGAATTGCATAAAAGACACTGAAGAACATTGTGAACCATTTTCAGATCTTTATTCCATATAGGCACATAATTGTGATTATTGGAAGTTAGGTTTGTTGACTAATCCAAAATTAGTCATGTGAGACTAAAGTAAAATTTGATAAAATGCTAGTCTCTTTTTGTTAAAGTTAAGGAAGGTTTGTAGGTATGTGATCATATACACTAGGTCTATTGTAGAGTTACAAATCAGATTTGGATGATGAAATTGATGAGGGATTTTGGTTGAGGTATATTACAGATAGAGGTTGTATAACAGTGAGGTTGTGGCACATGGTTTGATGTAATGGTTTATGGTATTTGGTTATGGATAGTGTGATGTATTGATAGAGAAATTTTGATGGTTATATTGGTATATGTATTTGGTATATGGTTGAGGTACATGTTGGGTACATGGTTGAGACAAGTAGTTGATGAGTTGACACATACATGAGGTGTATAGTTGATGATGTTGGTACATCTTGATGAGTCATAGTTTATGTGTATTTGATGCATGATTGGTACATATTTGGTTCATGGTTGATGCACTCATTGGTGGTACAGGTTGAGGTACATGTTGGTGCATGTTTGATGCACTTGTTTATGCTACAGGATGAGTACAGGTTGTTTGGTACAGGTTGGTGCATGGTTGATGCACTTTTTTATGGTATAGGTTGATTACATGTTGATTGGTACAGGTTTACAACAGTGTATCTCAAAGTGATAGTGTGACAATGGTTCCATCATTCTACTTTTATTTCAGGATGGTTGGATAGGGAAATGATAGGTGGTTTTATCCACCTTCTGGTTGTAGCAGGTAGGGGGTTGTAGCCTCCTTCTGGTTGTAGCCAGAGAATTGGGGAGTTGGAGCTTCCCTCAGGTTGTATCCTGAGAAACTAGGGGGTTGGATCCTCCTTTGAGTTGCAGCTGGAAAACAAAGGATGTTGGTGCTTCCAATGAATGCAATTCTTAAAGACATCTAAGAAAAATCATTCTGTGGTTTTCTCCAGCTTTGCGTTTCCACATAAAAAAAATGGTGTACTGTGTATGTGTATGGTTTCTCATTTGTTCATTGTTTATTTACTCTACACCTATTGGACGATAATGCTACATTGATATAACAATTGAATTTTGTGGTTAAAAAGGCTTACATTGCTCTGTTATTGATTCATCCCCCCCTCTTAGTAATCCAACAATTGGTATCAGAGCAGGTTCCTTCAGGAAACGATTTAAACACTAGAAGGAGATCATGGATTATTCTGAGAATGAAGTACCAATGTTTAATGGTCATAATGGTTTAAAGTATGAGATATGGAGCAGAAGGGAGAAATTATTTTTACAGGCATAAGGGTATTATATTTGGTTATCATTTGTTACAAGATATGATAGTTCAAAAAGGGAAAAGACTGCAACTAAGAAGGAATTGAAGAAGAATAAAAAACTAACATTGGATTTCATCTGGGAAGGATTACCTAATCCGGTAAGAGAAAAGGTTGGTAAATGTTCATCAACCAAAGAAATTTGGGATAAGTTACATGACATATATTCTTCACCCATCACAGATTCAGAAGATGAAGAGTACATAATCACCAGAGGTATGTTGTTTTTATTTAATTGTGAAAAACACAAACATCTTGAAATATAATTCCATGAAGGAAATAAGTTAGAAAAACTAATTGAAAAGGAAGACAATTATGAAGTAGAATTGATTAATGCTTTAGATGTACTAAGATAAGAAAATAAGTCACTCAAGAAAGAATTGATGAAACAAAAGGAAAGTGTTTAGATTTTTTAAGAATCCCAATAGGTCATCGAGAACTTAAGAACTCAACTAGAAGAATCCAGAAAGATCAAAGAAAATATTGAATATCAAAAGCAGTATTTGGAAGCCAACATAGCAGCATGGAAGGAAGAAGCAAAAATGAGAGAGAAGATATAGACATATCATCTTAAGGAAAGAACTAACAATCTAAACCAACTTGAGGAAGAGTTTGGTCAAGAAGAGAAAGGACTTAAAGAAGAAATAATCACATTAAAAATTCATCTTGAAGAAACAAAAAGAACAGAAGAAATCATGAAGTCTTAGATAATGAAGAAATAAGAAGAGGTTGAGAAGCTTGAAGAAGAAGTTGTCACATTGAGAAGTAAAATCATCAAACTCAACAAGAATGTTGAAGATATAGAAACATCCACATCAGTTATAGAGAATAAAGAGAAGCACTCTAGGTTGATAGAAAAGAAGAATGAAGAAAATAGAAAGAGTTATGCAGAAGTACTCAAAGGAAAGAATCATGGTCAACCAAAATCTAAGAAAATTATTGAAGATACATCTTCAAGAAGACCATCCATGTTCAAGCCAAAAAGAAGCTTCAATCATGATCATGATCAGTCAAGGAATAAATTCAAAAGGAATACGCCACAAAAAAGATCATTCACTCCTAGGTATGCAAATTTATTTTATGGTCATTGTTTTTATTGTACAAATTTTTGACAAAAGGTTGCAGATTGCAGGGATTATCAAAATGTTAAAGAAAGAAATTCCTATGTGGCCCCATGTAACATTGGATGTTACAAATGTCATAACTATGAATACATAGATAGTGATTATAAAAGCATGATCAATACTTCCATGAAAAAGAACATTGATATCAAATATAATAAAGTATGGATAAGAAAACACGAAGAACAGGTGAACAAAGACCAGGTCCCAGAGATTGCAAGATTAGAAATAAAACAAGATGAATAAAATTCTACAGAGAAAAATAAATATGTCAGATACATAAATGTTTGGAAAATAACTGAAAGAAAAGAAGGACATGTAAATAAGGAACATTTTCAAGAGATTGTACTTTCAGGCCTTGTAGTGAGAGATGAATCCACAGACAGAAAGAAATAAGTCAAATCTTAGAGAGATGATGAATATACCAATGAAGATGATGATGAATACACATCATATCGGGAATTGTTCTCAGCCATCTGACTTAGAGACTCCTAGGTAGTATGGATATTAGATAGGGGGAGTCTATGTGATAGCTGTGACATGCCAAAGAACAATCCTTCGAGTAGCTTGCAGAGTATGAGAAGACATATCCAGAGTAGTAGGTTAGCAGAAGTACAATTTGATAGATTAATAAAGACTTCATGATAGTATAACAATAAATGGGTCAGCATTACAGATAGTTGTGCAATAGAGTCTTGGATAGTATGGAAATAGATGGATTCATAAGAACACTTAGCAGTTTTGGATAGATATATGACAGTGGATGAGAGCATGGATTCATAAGATTGGTTCAGAGACAAAGGAACATTATCATAATGGATGATAATTACACAGGAAATGGCTCGAACAATGCTAATGGATTCCAAATTGACAAATATTTTTTGGACACATGTAGTGCATACAACAATTCACATTCAAAATAGAGTAATGCTTAGAAACAACAATGAAAAAACTCCCTACGAGATATGGAAAGGAAGACCAACAAATGTGAAGCACTTAAGAGTATTTGGAAGCAAATGCTACATCAAAAGAGAAGATGGCATAATGAGAAATTTTGTCTCTCGTGTGAAAAATGAGTACTTGTTGGTTACTCAAGTACAAGGAAATCATACAAGTGTTACAATCTGAGGTTGAACAAAGTTGTGGAAAGAATCAATGTAACAATTGATGAAACAGGTGGACGAGAATTAAAGGAAGAAGAAAATGAACCAATGGAACAACTTTACAAAGAAGAAGAAAAAGATGGAGAAGAAGTAGAAGGGGAAGATGAAGAATATAAAATAGAAGTAGAAGAGCAAGTTCAACAAGTGCCTCCAAAGACACCTAGCACTCTCATCTACGATTGAACCAAACAGTTTTGAAGAGGCTAGCAAGGATGAATTTTGGAATAAGGCCATGGATGAAGATTTGGATCAAATAGAGAAATATGACACTTGGGTCCCCGAGGTGTAGGACAGTAGGTGATGGAGTGTGTTGTTAAGGCTCTCCATGATGTTAAATTCACCGGTTCAAAACCTGCGGGGACAAAAAATCCAGCCATGTTAAGGGTTGGTGTGGCTTAGGCCAGGTGCGATCCTTGGGTGATTTTGACGGATTAGATGCCCTTGAGTCGCAGTTTCTTAGCCATAGGTTATTCCCACATGTCACAGACAAACTAACAAAAAAAAGACACTTGGGAATTGGTTCCAAGACCAAAGAATAAGAATGTGATTAGCACAAAGTGGGTATTCCAAAATAAATTGAATGAATATCGACAGGTTACAAGGAACAAAGCTAGATTGGTATGTAAAGGATACACACAGGTTGAAGGAATCGACTTTGAAGAGACATTTCCCCCAGTTGCCAGAATGGGAGAAATCTGATTGATTTTAGCTTATGCACGATCCAAGAATATTAAAGTGTGTCAAATGGATGTGAAATCATTTTTTCTGAATGAAAAACTTGAAGAATAAGTCTACATCGAACAACCAGAAGGATTTCAGTTATCAGAGAACACAGATTACGTGTGCAAATTGAAGAAGGACTTGTATGGTCTAAAACAGGCTTCTAGAGCATGGTACTCTAGACTAGATAAATATCTACAACAGGCAGGGATCAGAAAAGAAAGTGTAGACAACAAACTCTACATCAAGGTAACTCAAGATAGTATTTTATTAATTGAAGTTTATGTTGATGATATTATTTTTGGAAGAAATGATGACATGTTGAGTTAGAAATTGCAAAGGATATGTAGAATGAATTTGAAATGTCATTACTTGGATCTAACCATCATTCTTTCTGGGTCTTCAGATACGTCAAAGCAACCAAGGAATTTTTATTTCTCAAACTAAGTATATCAGAGAAATGCTAAAGAGGTTCAGAATGGAAGATTGCAAACCAGTTGCAATTTGAGCAAAGATGATGATTCAAATTCTACAGATGAGGGACAATACAGGTCAATGATTGGTAGCTTACTATATGTGGCAACATCCAGACTATATGTAACGTAGGAAGTTGGAAATGTGGAATGATTTCAAGCAGCACCAAAGGAATCACATGTATTAGTAGTAAAGATGATTTTCAGATATCTTAAAGGAACATAAGAATTTGGATTATGGTATCCAAAAGGAAAGGATCTATCACTTATTTCCTACACAGATGCATATTGGACAGGTTGCATTGATGACTAACGAAGCACCAGTGGAGAAACGTTCTACTTGGGTGAGTGTTTAATATCTTGGTTAAGCAAGAAACAATCATCAATATCTTTGTCTACAGTCGAAGCAGAGTATATTGTAGCAGTAGGATGTTGTACTCAGGTTCTATGATGAAACAAACTTTTACAGATATATAGGTTGAGTATGATGAGCCCATATGAATCTATTGTGATAATACAAGAGCCATCAATATCTCAAAAAACCTGGTGATGCACTCCAAGACGAAACACATTCCAATCAAGTATCACTTTATATAGGAACAGGTTGCAGAGAAGAACATCATAGTTGAATATGTGGGCACAAAAGAACAAGTGGCATACATATTTACAAAACCGCTTCCACGGGAAGCCTTTGAGTATCTTCGCTAGAGACTCGGAGTAATTTCTCCTCCAAAATGAATGAGTTTGAATGCTTATCTTATATGTATTAGATTTACATGAGGAAACACCATACAAAGGAAAGTTCAGGTTGGGAGATCAATTTTAGGAAGATTTTAGTCAGGGGGAGTAGCCTCAAATGGAAATATACCTTTGCCATTGATGACAAAGGGGGAGAGATTTATCAGATGCAAAGGTAAATGCTTGGAGAAATAACACAGATGAATGGTTCCAGGGGGAGCGATGGTCATAGGGGGAGCATGAGTGATATGAATTTAGTATTTCATCAGAGTGTTTCCATCAATGTCAAAGGGGGAGATTGTTGATTATTTGGGTTGGTTGTCATTGATGTCATCCCTTGAAGAAAGTCCGGTAGTGAATTCCGGTAGCACAAAGGTTTGGGTGATGGAACCAATTTTGTTTGATGTATAATGGTATGAGTTTTAATATATTTTAAGGTAATACTATTCTAGATGGATAATACATGTCATGCCATTTCCGGTGGTACGTATAATGTTAAATAAATCCTCACGGTTAGAGAGTTATGGCCATGTGAAGTTGGAGAACGCTCATGAGTCATCTAGAAGCCACAAAATGTCAAAGTAGTCAAAGTGGTTGAAAATAATAAATTATTTAAATAATAGAGTGAAGTGATGAGTCTACTATAAGTCAAAGTGGATACAAAAGAAATTATTTGAATTATTACTAAGTGGACAACTGGTTAGAAGTGGGTTAGCCCTAAAATAAGGAAAGTGGTTTAAGAAATTTTAGAAGGTAAATAATAAAGTGAAGTGATGAGTGTACTATAAGTCAAAGTGGATACAAAAGAAATTATTTAAATAATAAAGTAAATGGAGAAATTACTAAGTGGACAAGTGGTTAGAAGTGGGTTAACCCTAAAATAACGAAAGTGGGCTAAAAGGTAACCCCTTGAGGAAGCTACATGAAAGTATAAATAAGAGGCAAGGCTCTCTCATTTTAATCACACTTGAGGATATTGAATATCTACAAGTGATTGAGGTAACCAAAGGATATCTAAACCAAATTTCAGAGGGAAGGTGAAGTAAATAAGGCTGAAATTCAAGGGAGGATAAATTCTTTTGATGATGCTTTCTAAGGTATGTTATTTATAGGTCATCTCACCATTTTCGCAATAACATTTTTTCTAGTATGATTCAGACTGTGAAATTGTGAGGACATTGAGGAAACATATCCAAGTAATTGTGATAAACATTTCAGCTTGTGGGTTGTTGTATTTTTGGAGTTACACTCCGTGGAAAACAAGGTTTATGGCTAGTTCTGAAACTAGTCTAAAACAAGTGTTTCGGGTAAAAATGTCATATCTTCTTCATAAAAGATCCAAATTTAGTAAGACCAAATGTATTGGTTATAGTACAGTTTGTAATATCTTTTGTACGATTTTCAGATATATATAACAAATATTCTATTGGGGGCATTCTCTACAAGTTCGATCTCTAGAATAAGACAAAATTCAACAAGGTATGCCATTTTTCCTATAACTCCTTTTTTGAGAGGTTCCAAGTGAGCTTGTGGTGAATATCAATTCTAAGATATTTGTATGAAGTCACTTCCTCCAAGTTGTTGTTGTCATATATGAAGGTATCATAAGGAATCTTATTGGATTTAATAATCATGACCTTAGTCTTATAAGTATTAACAGTCATACCCATATTGGAGCAAAACTCCTTGAGGAACCTTAGTTGGTTTTCAAGATCATGGGGACTCCTAGCCATAAGAACGATATCATCGGCATAAAGAAGAATATTGATGACTATACCAATGAGAGTAGGGCCGACACAACCTGCTTTTTCCAAGCAATCTTCTAACTTGTCAATTACAAAAATTTTTTTGTTTGTTAATTTGTGCAGGACCTGCGATTAACCTGTGGCTTGAGAAACCGCGACTTAGGGGCATCTAAGCCGTCAAAATCACCCGGGGATCGCACCCGGCCTGAGCCACACCAACCCTTAACATGGTTGGATTTTTTGTCCCCGCAGGTTTCGAACCGGTGACTTTAACATCACGGAGTGGCTTAACAACACACTCTGTCACCGACTGTCCTACACCTCGGGGACAACTTGTCAATTACAAAATTATTATTATTATTATTATTTTAAATGTTATTAAATTTGTTTATATTTGTGTTTTTTTAATTTTTTACTTTAGTTTCAATTAAAATCGATAGGTTTTGTATTGTAAAATTGTTTTTATTTTTTATTTTGTTTTTCTATTTTCTTAAATATGCTTAGAAGTTTATTTTAAAATTGGTTTTAAAATTTTATATTTATTCTTTTGTTATTAATTTTATTAAAATTGTTTTGTTTTCATTTAAATATTATTTTTAGGATATATATTTTTGAATTTTTTATTTTTTATTTTAATTTTAAAGTTTTAGTTTAAGATTTTTTAATATTTTTTGAATATTATTTATTTTAAACATTT
>ML777753.1:426003-444159 GCA_009831015.1 Picea engelmannii | reverse complement strand
TTGATTTTTTTTTTTTTTGTTAATTCATTTTCTTATTTTTTTATTTCAATACATTTAAATTTAATATTTAAATTAGTAATGGCACGATTTTTTTTTTTAATTTAATTTAAATTATATTAAATTCAATGAATAAAAAAAATATATTTAAATTATATATTATATATAATAAATTTCTTCAAATTATATGGGTTAATGGTTCTTACTCGAACTATATGTATGGGTTAAAAACATATATAAAAAGGGGAGGTACATTAGAAGGTTTATGACACATATAATTTGAGGTTAGTTACACTTAAGATAATTAAGGTTAATATTAATGATTAATTAATATAATGTTAATTATCAAAATGATTAATTAAAATAATCTAAAGTTATATATTGTTTGGGGTTTTAATAGTTAATTTACATTGTGTTTAAAACATTGTATCTACTTTCCAAGTTTCTAAGGACTTAAGGAGGTAAGTAACAATAATTGGCAGGTATTTCACAGTGCTAGCATAGCTAGCAAGGCAAGGGAATTAGAAACTTACCTGAACAAGTTACCAAGCTTAGAGGCTTTCGACCCCGACCTTTAGCCACTTACTCTAAAGAGAGCAATGTTTGTTTACAGACAAGTTAAAAAAAAACTTACGCCAAACCCTATGATTGCAAGTATAAGTTGAGCAAATGTGGAATGCCTTAAACTATTCCCTAATAATCATTTGGTTTGATGTAGATCCCATTATTCAAGATGGTCAGGACTCGGAGAAATCGAGGACGAGGGGCATCGTCGCAAGGACCACCAATGCCAATGATGTCACCACCATCGCCTGAATTAACTCTCATTTTGCGCTCTTTAGAGGCTATTAATGAGACATTAAAGGGACGTCAGTCAGTTGATGTCGAAGTGGAACCCCTACCATCTAGAGTGGGTAACCTAGAAGTGACAAGGGACTTAGAGGGAGGGACTCCACCAAGGGACATCACCAGAGAACTACACATGATCAAACTCCCATAGTTTGTTGGGGGTCATGCAAGTGAACGTGCAAAGGCATGGTTGGAAGGAATGCCGTGATGTTTCGCCTGAAGAGACTATGGTTCCACATATAAGGCAAAGATAGCGATATTTAAGTTGAGGGACAGTGCCTTGAACTGGTGGGGTAACCTGGAGAGGTAGTTTCACCTTACCCCAGACGTCGTCTCATGGGATATTTTTGAGGAAAGGTTTCGGAGGAAATATTTGACTGCATACTAAAAGGAACAACAGGTAGGAGCATTTCATGCTCTAGTCCAGGGACACATGATCGTGGAAGAGTACACGATCAGGTTCATGGAGTTAGTAAAATATGTCTTATACATGGATATCGATCAACGATAAGAATAATGTTTTATGTACGGGTTAAACCCTAAGATAAGGGCCATAGTACAAATGTGGAAATTGTCGTCAGTAGCTGAAGCAGTTGAAAATTCACATTACGCGGAGGAGCATATGAGCTTAAATGAAGGTATAAGATCAAACTTTCCAAAACATCTTGAATTTGTGGGGAAGGCCCCCAGGACCTTCTCCAGGGGAGGAAGCTCTAGGCCACCTCCTTATGGCAATAGAGTCACACCTAGAGCAGTTGCTATAGGTATTTCAATGGAAACGAGTGCAACATCCCACTCATCACCAATGACACAGGCAGGTCCACGACCTTCTCAGGGAGAAGCAAGTAGGGGTAGGGGCTCCAAGGGAAGAAAATCATTTCAGATACCTTCACAGGGAAGCACCCAGGTTCCACCTGGGGTTACCTGTTGGGGGTGTGGAGGACCCCATTACTAGCATGATTGCCTAGAGTCACAAGAAGGATTTATGCATAGAGAAGGAAAGGCCTCGATGGGATGAGAAAGTAGAAGCCACCAGATTTATGTAGCAGTTAATAACCTCCAGGAAGAGAATCAATACAGTGTGGTGGAGTTGTCAGGTATGCTAAATCATGTCAATGTTAAAATTTATTTGATTCTGGTGCTACAGATAGTTTCATTTCACCTTGTGCATTAGAAAAGTGTGGTTTGGCAGCCTATGAGCACGATGACTTTAAACAAGTCGATATGGCTTCGAGGAAAAAACAAGAAGTAGGACCTAACATTGATAATTGTCTAGTATACCTGGGAGTGTGTACTACTAGTTTGAAGGTGTATGTCATTGCTCTGGGGATGTATGACCTAATCATTGGAATGGATTGGTTAGAAGCCCATTGATATTTGGTAGATTGTTTTGCGAAGAGGGTGCTTTGCGGTGATGATGAAGGGGGGTCAGTAGAGATCCATGGTGTACGGAGGAAGGTGTCTCTATGCTTTATCTCGACTATGAAGGTTAAACGTTGCATGAGGCAAGGTTTTCGATTATATGTAGTGGAAGTAGTCAATGAAGGGAAAGGACCCTCCTTGGATCAATATCTAGTATTGTTGTAGTTTAAGGATGTTTTTCCGAAAGAGTTTCCAGGGTTACCTCCTCAGAGGGAGCTTGATTTTACCATTGAGATAAAACCTGATTTGGATCCAATTTCCAAGAATCCGTATAGGATGACATCACCAAAAATTTGTGAGTTGTATATGCAGTTGAAGGAACTACTTGACTTAGGGATAATAAGGCCTAGTGTCTCACCTTGGGGTGAACCAATAATTTTTATGAAGAAGAAGGATGGTTCTTTACAACTGTGTATAGATTAGAGGGAATTGAACCCTGCTACTATGAAAAATAGGTACCCAATGCCACATATAGATGATCTCTTTGATCAGATGAAAGGAGTATCAATCTTCTCAAGAATTGATCTATGATCATGATATCACCAGTTAAGGATTAAGAAAGGCAATATTCCTAAAATTGCATTTTGAACTCGGTTTGGGAATTACGAGTTCATCGTAGTACCTTTTGGTTTGACCAATGTTCCAATAGTATTCATGAGCCTCATGAATGGTGTATTCCGAAAGTACTTAGACCGCTTTCTATAGGTCTTTCTCGATGATATCCTAATATATTCCAAGAATGAAAGAGAACATGAGGAAAACTTGCGAGTGTTGTTGTCGTGCCTTAGAGAGAAAAACATGTATGACAAGTTTCGAAGTGTTCTTTCTTCCAAAAAGAAATTCATTATTTAGGTCATATCATTTCCGGTAAAGGAGTCTTTGTGGACCCATAACAAGTAAAGGTCATTATGAAATGGCCAGTGCCGAAAAATTATCATGAGGTAAAGAAGCTTCATGGGGCTAGCGGGTTATTATCGGAGGTCTATGGAAGGGTTCTCTAAAATATAAAAACCCATAACCACCTTACAACACGAGGGGGTTAGGTATGAATGGACAGAAGAATGTGATAGTGCATTCATCTATATTAAGATGTTACTAACTAATGCACCAATTCTGTGAGTGTCAGATTTGGGAAAAGACTTCACAGTCTGCATGGATGGCTCGAAGCAAGGATTGGGGGTCATGCTAATGCAGGATGGAGGAGTGATAGAATATGCGTAAAGAAATTTGAAGCAACATGAGGAGATTGACACTACTCATGATTTAGAGTTGGCAACTGTAATGCTAGCTCTGAAACTTTGGAGGCACTATCTAGTGGGGTGAAACTTTGAGCTCAAAAAAGACCATGAAAGCATAAAGAATCTCTTCACTCAAAGGGATCTCAATGCCAGGCTTAGGCAATGGAGTGAGTTTATGAGTGAGTATGATTTTGGAATTATGTACATCAAGGGAAAGGCGAATGTGGTTAGGGATGCCTTGAGAAGGAGACCATGTGTCTTCTCTTTGGTACTCTTAAAAGTTAATCTGAGGGTTCTTGGAGATAGTTGGTATTTAAAGGTTACTTCAACCCTCCAGAGTGGGAGGCAAGTAGATAAAAAATATGAAGGATATAGCCTGAAAGCTACTGGATTGTTAAGATATTAGGAAAGGATGTACATCCCCAAAGGTAGGGATATTTGAGGCATCATAATCAAGGAAGCCCATAGAGAACTTTATTGTGCACATCCGGGTGTGACGAAAATATACACGAACATGAAGAAGCTTTTCTTATGGGTAGGCATGAAGTGTGAGACTGTTTCACATACAAAATTTATACCATACTGTTTCCTGGTTGATGTTCATGAGATCATCCTTTTATCATCATTTATACCATGGACCATACAATGGCACCCTCACCACTTGAAAAACTTTCACTTGTCAAAGTTTTTCAAGTGGCAAGACTGCCTAAAACTGAATATACGATGACAAAATCCCCAGCAACACAGTGCCACTATATGGTCCATGGTAGGGTGTTGACCCTAGTTCTATTAGGAGGGGTGGATGAATTTCCCACCGTGTATCCTATGAAACTTGGAGTCATGGGAGGATGGTGTTAGTTCACACTCCCCTAGACATGTGATGATGATTGTCAGTTGCCTGTTGGGGAAGCTTGGTCAAGAGAGTTGACAATTTCACTTACAGGTTTTATTTGGAATTAGGTCAATATAGTTGACGCTCCAAGATAGTCCAACAGAGAAAGGATAGGGATGGAAGATGGAATTAAGTTAGGGAGGAAGGATGACTAGAAGTAGTTGAGAGTGTGTGGGGTTTCACCTTATAGAATAATTTCTTCATTTCCTCTTTTTGAAAAAAAAAAGTATATATGTATATTTATATTTACTTAACTAAACTACAATTATCTAAGTGAATGTTCCTTGTGCGAAATTATCGTAATTGAGGTATTTCATGAACATTTTAAATAGTTTACTATCTTTTATGAAATGAATGGTCTTGGTGATTGGATTGGACGCATACAAGAATTAATTTAGGTGTGATAATTATTTCTATTAGTACATGTACGAGTCCTGTATGTGCTAGCTACACATGCATGCCTTGCACATGTACACTAGTATGTGTAAGTGTTTTAAATTGATGATGTTGCTTATTTGATGTGGATTTATGAATCATGTGTCGTTAACCTTGTATTGTAAATTACTCTAACTTTGGGACGAAGTTTCTTGAAGGGTGGGTGTATGTAACAACCCAAATCAATTGATTTTTATCATAGTTTTTTTTATTATTTTAAATTTAATTAATTATTAAAATATATTAAATCAAAATTTTATTATTTTATTATTAAAGGGTGGACGAAGTAATTAATGGGGGGATAAGGTTGTTGGGAAATCAATGAGGGGGATTTGAGAGAGGAGGATAAGGAAGAGAGGAGGAGACTTGGAGAGGGGTCTCATTTTGCATTGGAAATTTCTGAAGGAGGTGAAGGAGGAGGAGGAGGAAAATTGGGAGAGCATAGCATTTTGGAAACTCTCACATGGCACTGTTGTTGCTAGGAATTTTGGGTTCTGGGGCCAGGAAACCACAAGGATTCTTGGATCTAGGGATCCATAGAGGTGGTTCCTAGTTGGCTGAGAGGTTAATATTCGGTTTGGGCAGTTGAGAAGGATCATAAACAACAAGGACAGGGGTAAAAAAACTAAGCTACATGTTGAGGTAGATAATTTATGCATTTTACTAGTGATCTGTCATTATTATATTGATGTTGATTGTTATGTTGTTAGTATGTTGATGTTATTATGATGTTAGTAAGTGGTTATGCTGTTAGTATGTTGTTAGTATGTTGCTATGTTGTTAGTATGCTGTTGTTATTAGCTTGTTGTTGATTATCATGCTGATGTTGATTATTATGCTTGTATAAAGAAAATCAAGAAAGGAAAACAACGAACTAAATTGAAATTAATGTTTTACATAAAAATATATTTGATTAAAAATATACTAGAAAGATAAATATGATAAAAACACAAAATGAATTTGAGAGGAGGTTGACACTATTTTCCAAACATTCATTCCAACGAAAAAGTCAATTAAATGAGCATGCTAACAAAAATAGATCCAATAATGCATTTAACAAGAAAACAAAACAATTGATTACCAATGAAACAATGATAACATATTAAAGCTTTATTTATCAATTGATAACATTTTTTTCTAAATACTAATTACATAATATTCCCTGCATAAATTGACTCATCCAAAACATGGCACTAGGGGGATAAATAGCTTCTACTTGGGCTAATCCCAATTATGATCTAAAAAAAATGAGGGGGGAGAGGAGAAGAGACATCCCTAACGTGAAAAATCCTTCTTAGATAAATTTAAAAAACTAATATAATCATGGGCAAGGTTCTCTTGACATCTTAACAATAATTGTCTAGAAAATTATTGGCCCTTTGTATGTTGTTTCTCTCTCCTTTTATTGAGTTTTCTTTCCTCTACTCTATGCATGGGATTAATTCATACTTTCAACGAAACAATTTGATTTTAGAAATAATTTTCTAAAAAGGAATTTTGAATCATGGAAATAATAGTGAGGGCATAATAAAAAAACAATTATGCTTTTACTTCCTTCCATTTGCTAGCTTGGAATTCAAACCTTTTTGTAGTTGAATTGGTGGTCCAACCACCTTAATTAGTGGATTTTTCTAAGGTGTTGTTTGTTACCATGTGGTCAACTGAGGCAAGGTGTCCTATAGAACATGTATCTTTACACTGAGCCAATTTTTTTGGGAGCAATCCTACCATTGCATGAAGTCCTATAAGCTATATATGGGCCCATTTTTCCATGGAAATCTATTGGAGGTAATGATATGATCATGTGTTTGTTAAGTGTGACTACATGGAAATCTAGTGGAGTAATGATATGATCATGTGTTTGTTAAGTGTGACTACATGGAAATCTAGTGGAGTAATGATATGATCATGTGTTTGTTAAGTGTGACTACATCACTTAGTGGGTGCAGTTGCAGTAATATTTCAATTTGGTAGATTCTCTTTGTCTTTGGTTATCATAGGACCGATCATGGCCTATTACAACACTTGTATGCATTTCCCACAATATGTAGAAATCCTTTCTCATCCGAGGGAAGAAGTAGGCACAAATATTTCATGTAAGCAATATTATCCATGAAAATCTTAATGATTGCACGTGAATTCATATTTTTCCCATCTATGATGATTCAAAAAGCTATCCTAATTTCGTAACATTATTCATCCATCATAATGAGATTTTTTTCTTTAATCCCCTCGGCTTCCAAGTCTTCAATAAAATACATGTTTTCTACCTTTCACACATAATCCAAGATCGTAGCCTTTTTCTCTACATCTTTCGTAATGCCAACTAAATATTTCTTCACTTGGATATACAAGGCATTGAACTTCACATGGTAATGAAGATGTTTCTTTGATGATTGCATCCCATAATACACTTTTTGTAGTAACTATCTTATTTTTCAATTTAGCATGCTCCATGGAAGTCTCATACCTTAGTTTCCATTCATTAGTGTCTTCCATATTGGCCAACTCAACTTTGGCTATTGCTAATGCACTTTGAGGTTAATCCATTTTTTTCTTTTATTGTTTTTTCAGGTTTTTGTTCTTTCTTTCCATCTATGCTTTAAAATTTCTTGCTATTAGCTTCATACTTATCTCTTTAAAATTTCTTGCTATTAGCTTCATACTTATCTCTTTATAGTGTTTCATATTCAACCAATTTCTTTATTTTATTCTGTGCATTGCTAAAGGATGAATCCTTTGTGCCTACAGTTATAATGACATGAGTGGTATTTTTGATATGAATTGGCATTTAGATTTTATAGCTCTTCCTTTGCATCTTCTAGATAATGAGTAAAAAATATAACATTAGAGTTGACCCCCTCCAATATATCAACTTCAATAGAGAACAAATGTTTTTTTTGAGAGAAGCTAAGTATTATCAAATTTAGATAATTAAATTCTTCTTCAAGTTGCTTCTTATACCTAACTTCTACACTTGAGTAAAGGATAAGGAGTTGGTTGCATTTTTGAGATTTTATATTTCCTTTTTCTTTTGCTAAAGTATGATGATGACTTATTTTTCTACCCATGGATCCTTTGTTATAGTCACTAGAATAAACTTGAGGCCCTCCTTTTGAACTTTAGTGGCTTTTATGGGGATATTTTTTAAAACTTCCACTTTGTTCTTTGATTTTCCATTCTATCGAGATAATTTTAGGTACTTTTCATAAAGTGATAGGTTTATAGATATTGAAATATTGATATTATCTTCTAGTGACAAATTGAATGTTTGGAACTTTACCTACACAACCCTCCAATCTTGAGGCTACATGTTAGGAATAGGTTTGAGAACTAGTGGTTCAAGGCTAGTTATAGTAAAGGTCTAGTTTTCAAGATCATACTTGGGAATTATCCTAGGTCCAAAAGGTGAATCAATTGTTTGAGGAAAATTGGATAGGATTTTCCAAATTTTTCTCTTTTCAATTATTTAGTTAGGGAAAGGGCATTGACAAAGAAAAGGGGTTGGAAAAGGCCAAACATTGAATACTTTGATCCATATGCATGAACACAATAACTATTAGATATATTAGGAAGATAGATAGACAAGGCAATCAAAATTATAGTGATCTAGTCGATGGGAGTTTGTGGATCAAGGGAATAGGTGTTATCTCAAGAAGATTGGGCACTAGATTTTAAGGATTAATAAGTAATTTGCAACCTAGAATCACTTACAAATTTTCCTATTGATTCATTTGTTTTGGATTTCTTTGCATAATATTCGGGCCACATATTTTCCATTTACTTTCATTCTCTTCTTGTCCCCATTTTTATGTCATCTTTGTCTCTTTCGTCCTCATCATAAGGGGTCAACTAGCACCACTAGTAGAATATATCAAAACTTATTTCCTTAATTGATATATTTATTGTTTTTGGGGCTAAGGGGAATCACCTTGATGTTTCTCTCTTACCGCACTAGAAACTTCTATATCTAAGATCAAATACTATAACACCTTTCTCTAACTAATTCATAAGGCCTTTTGTTTTTTGGAGGGTTAAAAAGTAGACTATAGATCTAGCTTGTCTACAACTGGGGTGTTCAATATGGTTCCAACACCGAAACCCTTAAGTATTTTCTCTATTTTAGTTATTTTCCATGTACCCTATTCATACTTACCCAATCCTCCTTCTCCTTTGTACCTCAAAATTTCCATGATCCTATATCCCTTTGCATGAGGTTGGAAAAAGAAAAAATATTCATTCAATTTTGTTGATCTCAACATTTCAATGCCAAAGTTGGGATCATCATTAGGAGTTTATTAGGCTAAATTTTATAAATATCTACATTATATTAATTAATAGATATCCAAAAATTAAAAATAAGGTCTAGGTTTTGAGCCGCTCTTTACCAATTAAGTGGTTAGATCATTATAACTTAAAAGGTGAATGATAGGCATCCATGCTTTGCTTATTTTTAAATCATTGTCCTTGTTTAGATTCTTCCATATCTTTATTTTTGCATGATGGTCCATTTTAGTGATGATTTTTGTGTTCTCGATTCATGTGTGGTGTCTGGTGTTTTTAGAGTGTTCAAATAACACTAATATTTTGATTTGATTATTTCTAATGTCCACATAGTGTCCACTCAACCTTACCTAAAATGATCTCCTTATTTCACTAATATATAGCTTAGCGTAGGAACAAGAAATGTCTTATACCCATTTTTGTTTTCTTGGGTTTTTGGTGTCCTTTTCATGACCTAACAACCTTTTTTATTGTGTTCATAGGGGAGAAAGAAACTTATGTATAATGTCAGCATAGTTTCCACTCAACCTTACCTAAAATGTTCTCCATGTTTCACTAATATATTGCTTAGTGCAGGAACAAGAAATGGTATAGACCCATTTTTGTTGTCTTGGGTTTGTGGTGTCCTTTACATGATCTAACAACCTTTTTATTGTGTTAATATGGAAAAATGAAACTTTAATTTTTCCTCTTCTTATAATCTTATCTATTTTGTTCATTGTACCCTAGATTTAAGGAAGCTTGATAGTTTTACTTCCTTATCATTCTCATTATTTTTGGTGTCGGGTCCCCTCTTAACCCTTAAGAAATTATTATTGATTTGTTTTTTTCATTATAACTATTCTTCTTAAACACACTAGAGTAGTGTTTGAATTCCTACTCTATGTGATCATTATCTAATATTTTGATCACTTGAGTAACTAAAGTGTTGACAAAATCGAGTTTTTGACCTAGATGGTGGTGTCAAGTCACATGTAGATAACAATATGTGTGAGTTTTCTTTTGGTCGACTTGATGCAAATCCATTACTATTTTTAGATATGAGGACATCTAGAGAAGGTATTTTGACTATTCTTCACATTTTAAGCATAATAATCCAACCACTTAATTGATAGAGTTTGGATAACAAAGTAGGCATCATGTTTTTGTTTTGAAAAATACATCTAATATTTATAGAAAAACATTTACAAATATAAAGAAAAAAGTGGAAGGGTATACTATACTACGGTAATCATAACCTATTTCATAATTCTACTATTTAGATACAACTATAATAAGATATAGACTCTAGATATTGGGAATCTTTGATCAATAAAGCATCCTTAGATAGAAGCGTATGGCTTACCTCATGTCACCACATGGTAGAAAAAGAAAACAATGAACTAACCTCATAGTTCAAAAATGACTTACATATGATCTTACCTTGAATGAATAAAGTCAAAATCTACAAGCATTGCTAGATCCCAGAAGAGGAAGAATGAATTAGAAAACAACAATCACCAAAAAATGTAGCATGCCAATGAACCTTGCCTTGAAGTATAACTGAAAAATGATCCTCCAAATATCTCCAACAATTCATGGAAATTCGACACTCCCAAAATATGTGCTTCGCAATGTCTGAGAGATGAAAGATAAGAAAAATACCATAAAAGGGCACATTTGTGGCTAGTCATGCCTTCGATGGGATCCAATAATACATCACCAACCAAGTAAAATATCTCAACTTATAATAATTTTGAATGGACCAAACAACATGGAGTTTTCACATCCATTTGTTCTCCATATTTGTTGACACCCACTCCACATAAGAGCCTGGGGATAATGAGTGTCTATGATTTAGTGCAGAATATAGATGTTTGGAGTCATATTTCTAAATAAGGTGACCAAACCTCCACCCCCAATCCCTCCAAACTGGCCTAGGAATCCCTATATTCATTTTAAATATATGTAAATATGGAATAATCCCTCTCAACTCTATAATTGATGGAAAATTTGTGGAAATCAACCCATACTCCTATGCCAGAGAACACCAATCCTTCTACGAATGTGTGGTTGAATCCCACATATATCCCTGAAACAAAATTTCCTTCATTCTTATCTTTCATTCCTAAAAGAGAGGCATCTTTGTAGCACATGTATCTTGAGTCCTATAACTCCAATTGGGATGACATGTTAAATCCCAACCTTCCTTGCTACCCTACCAATGCCAATGAACTAGTCCTACAATAACTTTCCAGGTTGACCATATTCTCTTGAAAATAAACTAGCCTGATACGTGGAACAAGTTGGGTGAGAAAATAATATCACATAAACCAAAATACCCTCACACTCTACTTGTATGTTGAGCATATATCATATAATGCCAAAACAAAATTAGTCATGGGTGGAACCTTCAATACATCACACTAGCCACTTGGCTGCAATAATACTACCTTGGGTGGACACATCGATCATGTCAATCCCTCCCTCATCCTTGGGAAATCATTCCAAGCCATCCCTCATCCTTAGGCATAATACATGCATCTCATGGAACCAAAGGAAGACCTCTCTCTCCACCATACTTGGACCACAAGTATGATGATAAAATATACTCAAGCCATTGAAGTTATGGCTTGCTAGGGATCCAACAAGAGATATAATATGCATGTGAAGCCTAAAGAATGCATGAACAATATTTAGCTTCCCAACAAATGAGAGGTTATTATGATACCAAACCTACAGTTTTGTTTGAATCCTCTGAAGGAACTAATCCCTCATAGATATTGGTGACAACCCCACCCCCAAAAGAGTACATAAATACCTCATAATGACCTTGGGTTAAATATATGTCCACATTGTAGGGATTTAATATGACAGTGCATCCATCCCAACCAACCAAAACATTTTCTTGTGGTCACTAACCACAAAACCTAAAATACAACATAATATAGCTAAGCATAAGAGAGCCCTATTAACCAAACCCTAATTAACACTCACAAAGAGGAGAGAGTCATCTGCAAAATGGTTATTAATAATATAAAACTATTTGGGGATAGGATACCTAAAGCTTTCTCCTCTATATGAGTAGTCTCTAACATGTAACCCAAAGCATCTAACATAAACACATACATATAATGAACTAAAGGGAATCCATGATGAATGGACTAATATTGGAAATTCATGGGGACAAGGAGTTATTGACTGATACAAAGGATGATGCATTGGTGAAGAAAGTGTTCACCATGACTACACACCTTAGTCCAAAACCAACACGTTAACATATTTGAAATGAAAGGTCAATCAAATCAATCATAAGCTTTGTCAAAGTCAAATTTTGAAATAAGGGACTACTAGCTAGTAGCTTAAGCCCACTTCAAATCCTACCTAGTTGAAATCATGGTGTCAAGAATGAATTTCCCCCAAACAAAATTAGTCTACTCTTGGAAAAATACGTTCCATGCAACAAAATGGATCCTCATGGCCATTGAATTCACCATAGTTTTGTATAATTGATAGGTCACTAGCTCCCAATAGAATATTTAACCACATTCTTGGGTATAAGTTTAATCAAGCCCTAATTGAGAAAATCTTAAATTTGACTTGAAGAGAATAATTCGTATGTCAAACAACAAAAAACATCACCAATGGTGTTCCACATGGAAATTTAAAACTCACAAGGAAGGCCATCCATACCCGGTGACTTGCCATTATGTATGTAAGTCATATCATCATAAAGATACTTCCTTGAGAAATTCCTATCCAACCTCTCCTGATCATCACTAGAAACCTTGCAAGTGACAACTTGGCAATAAGCATTTCTAGTAGCCACCACCTTATTTGTTAGAGCATGAGTATAAAAAATGTTTTGAAAATGAAAGCTAAAAATACCTCTAACCTCAAAAGGTTCCTCTTCTAGAGAACCTTATATCTACGAAGACCAAGTACCTAGTGAGTGACTACCTTCTTCTATAAGTTGAAGAAGAATTAGGAACCTTCATCTCCACTCCAAATCCATTATAGATATGAATGGATGTGAGCACCCCTAGCAATATAGTCCTCACCTTTGTCAACAACCATCTCCAACTTTACAACCTCTTTTTAAAGAGTCACATTATGAACATCCTCTTCAAGAAATATGCAAATATCCTCATGTCTAAGTGGGTATACTTTGAACAATTGTTATATTACTGATATTGGTTCAAATGTAAGTGGGTATACTTTTTTTAATGATAGTTTATTCACATTTGTTGTTTTGTTACATTAATGATATAGGTTCAAATCTAAGTGGGTATATTTTTTTTAAATAGTAGCTTACTCACATTTGTTTCTCTTATCCTTTAGGTTAAATATTGATTTATTCTCCTCATGGTAATGGAGGAAAGTACAAATTTTACTGACCTTTCAAGGTGGCATGGGGAACTTAAATGTAGTGGTTGAATGTGTAAGGTTTTCATTATACTCCCAACACACATATAAAATGATGAAATCACACCCATGTCTTATTTAAGGACAATCATTGGACTATGGTTTAATTGTAACTTAAAACGATTGTTGTAAGGATGACTTAGTATTAAACCTTGACATGAATGCTACTTATCACGTATGTTTATAGTTTACAGGTTCAAAATATAATACCTCATAATCATAATATTAATGGGAATAAGTAATATGATTCCCTTTAAGTGAAGATTACAATGAAACATATAAGACTTGCATTGACCTCTATATGTATACATAAGTGGATCAAATCCCATCCCATATCTACCTGAAAGTCGATGTTTTTTAGTTTATTAAATTGTGGTTTGACAACAACTTGAAGTATTTTGTAAACAAAAGCTTAAATTCAACTCATGTTCAAATCCTAGTGAGATACTCCTACACTTGCATTGTGTTTTCCAAATGTGTGACTTGTAGTTTTAGTCCTAAAAAATGACCTATTTATTTGCATTAGTTGACATTCTAATCTATATCCTTGTGAATGACATAGTCCAAATTTATTGTAATAGTGTGCCAACTTGATTACAATAACCTTTTCCCCTTTATAAAAATATTTTACTTAAAATAACTAAGTTCTCTCTCAAAGTTTTAGTAGACAGTTGTTTTCCTCTCTTTATATAAATATTAGTACTATAATTAAGCATCTTACAATTTTTTTCATCAATTTAATTTTAATTTAAAATCTTTCATTTAAAAACACAAATTTTACAATTTTTTATAAAAATATTAGTATTATATTTAAGCATCTTACAATTTGTTTTCATCAATTTAATTTAAATTTAAAATCTTTCATTTAAAAACACAAATTTTATAAATTTAAAATATACTTTTCAATCTAAAAATGTTAATTAAAATATAAATTATAAAAAATTTAATTAAAATATAAATATTTTATAACTAAAAATATTAATTAAAATATAAATTATAAAATATTTAATTAAAATATAAATATTTTATAATTTTTAATACTTATTGTTTTTCTAAATTATTTTTTTTTCCCAAAATTTATATATATAAAACTTGATATAAATATTTTTTATTCATATTGACTTTTTGATTTCTACCTAATTATTCACAACTCTAATATTTTCATAAGTTTGTTGTAATTTTCATGGTCTCTCAAGTCTTGACACCATCAAATTACTCCAAGTCCAATGTTTTCAATATTATATATATTAAATAGCGAACATGTATGTATACCCCCCAAAAAAACTTGGGTATAAATATTTTTCATTGATATTGTTTTTTTTATTTCCACTTAATTATTCACAACTCTAATATTAAAAAAACTTGGGTATAAATATTTTTCATTCATATTGATTTTTTTATTTCCACCTAATTATTCATAACTATAATATTTTCATAAGTTTGTTGTAAAATTATGTGATGATAACACTTTTAATACTATTAATATTATAATTATTATTTATATGTAAAAGTTTGATTTTTAAATGGTCATGAATATTTTTTAGATAGTTTGTTATAATATATTTAATAAAATATTGAAATATTTACTATGAAAGTTAATTTCCTTTAGATTTCTAACTTTTTGATTATTAGTTTTTTATTTAAAATGTATGAAATAGTTTAAATGCAATAAATAGAAAACAAAAATAAATACACACACCATCCACAAATAAACACACGATATAATCTAAGAAACTTAATATGGAAGAAAACCCAACTAAAAGGTGAGAACACTCTCCTCTCTTTTATTCAAATGCAAGTACGAAGAGAGAGACAGTTTCTATGGAGTTGCTTTTGATATTGTGGCCTATATGGCTACTACAAAATCTCTCCTCCTATGTTGTGCTCACAAAATACCACTCTCATATGTTATGCTTAGCTATGGAACAAGATACAATGAAACATAATAAAACCCCTTCTCCTCTTGGTGGCCTAGTATTTAACATCACTTGATAGCCATCTAGGGTTAGGGTTTTGACTTCCTCAACCCTCAATTACGATAAGGTTTTGGACCTTCTAGAATATTATTGAAAGTCCATACATGGCTAGCCCCATTTGCATGAGTAATGGGGGTTGACATGGCATCCACTCGTACCGTTGTGGTCAACATAGTAGGTCAACTTGCAGGAGGCATAATTTTTTTATACAAGCTCCAATTAATGTGATTTTTGCACCATTGGAAAGGTATCGATGTGTAGAATATTTCCAATGGACCCTAGCACAATCCATGGAAATTTTGACACAAGAAAATGTAGTTTGATGCCTCAAAATGGCTCTAGAAGGTTTCAAACCCCAATTTTCCAAGCTGAGACCTACCATTAAATGACCTTGCAAGTTGATTCCCCCAATTTTTCCACTTTGAAGGAATTGAGATATATGACAAATAATATAATGATCCAATCTAGATCAAAATTCTTTGATTAGCCTTGCCATAAATATTTTTAAGGGGTATTTTTTTTAAGTTCCACCAAATTATTTACGTGTGCAATCTTTATATATATATACACACACACATACAAACATTTTAGAGAACAATTTTATTTATTTTTTTCATTTTGAAAATAGTATCTAAAGTAAATTGCATTTGGTAAAATTTTGAGGCTTTGTGAACATAAGACTCATAATTGTTACAACAATATACCTATTAAGAATTCAATATGTCATTTGCGAAGATTAAATTCAGGTAATAAAAGATAACCCTCATTAAAAACTCAACATGCCACTTACGAAAATTAAACCTAAGTAAGAAGAATAACACTCAAGATATATAGGAAATATACTTGCTCCTAGTTGCAATAGTGTTACATGAGGAGGTGTATTTACAACTTGGAGTGTCAAAACATGAGTGGAGGATTGATGAACCGATAGGCATGTCATGATGAAATACCAAATTGACCACCTGCAATGGGGGATGAGGGCTGTAGATGGTGCTTTGGATCTACATTGGTGGATGTAGGTGCCATTTTAGTTGGCTCTGGGGTTAGGGGCATTTTCCATGGCGGTCCTCTGTAGCTCAACTTGTAGTTAATTTTTTGGTGGATGCACTGTTTTTTCTTATTTTGGAAGAGGTGTAGCATGGTTGGAGGTTTGTTTTAGGTGACAACTCTATTAAGTTAGTCTAGGAAGCTATCAGTGAATTGCAGAATGGTGGTAGTTAGTTGGGATCTTTATTTCCCTGTAGGTACTTTCACGCAATGAAATGACGGGTGTTACCTATGAGAGATGATGTCTTAAACACTCCTCTTATTTTTATCGTGGGTTGTTTCTGTATGAATTTTTTAAATGGTAGAGGGTTTGTTAGGTGGAAGATATATGTAGGATTGAGAAGCTTCTGGATGGAAGCTGAGGTCAGCGCACTCATGGGTGCGGTTGGCGAGGCTCTCTGGAACAGAGTCGGTCTATTTGTCTTGGATGATGAGTTAAGTGTAGGAACATGTTTTAATGTATCAAAGTTGTCTAATGCGAAGCTTTCTACAAAGCCTTCTCTGGATTTTAGAGTCGAGTCTGTTCCCTTTTTCCCAAAATCCACTGTGACCTTTCCTGGAGGTTCTACCCATAGAAAAAACGAAGATACTGTGCTATTTGTGGGTGGACAAGAATGCTTAGGGATACCTTCTTTTTGTTAAAACTTGGGAGGAACTTTACAAAGTTCATAGGGTGGAAAAGGCTCATGGTTAAAACCATGGAAACCTAATCGGTCGAAGCACAGGATGGTTTTGGGTGTGAACATGAGTTTAGAGGAGACCTGTAACCTGACCCTTTGTGTGTTGGTGAGTCCTCTCTCCTATCACTCCTTTTGCAGACATTCTTTACCATATTGGGTAAATTCCACATGGCCTCCCTTGTTGGGGTACACTCCAGAAGTTTCCTTTCTATCGAGGGGCTAGTTCGAGTTTCTTTTCAAAAATCTAGAAGATACCCTGACAGTGTTTGATAAGCTATGGGTTATTGATGGAAATAGTTTGATGTTAAAGTGATGGAGGGTTTGTTTTGATACAACAAATGATTACTTCCATTTCCACCACCTATGGGTACTGTTACCTGGGCTTCCTTTACAACTATGGAATGATAAGGCTTTGGAATACATTGGTAATGAGCTTGGTCATTTCATTAAAGTGGGTGAAAAATATTTAAAGGCACCTGAAAAAGAGAATGGGTAAGGTTCTGGTGGAAATTGATATTCATTCTGATTTAATGGAGGCTTTACAGATAGATTGGAGGGGGCATTTACTGAGTCAAAGACTGGACTATTTAGGAATCCCTTTCAAATGTTCTGTCTGCCGAAGGACTGGCCACTTGAGAAGGGATTGTTAGGGCTATGTGGAAGAGGAGGATTCAGAAGCCTCCATGATCATAAAATCGACTCGTGATGTTTCTCCAGAGGTGGACTCTTATGAAAAAGGAGCTTACAACACAACAAAGGAGGAGGATAGTCCGACTGTGCCTTTAGACACTATAGTGGGTAAGTTAAAATCATATTGTCCATCTCTTTTTTATTCGTTGTTGGCTTGAGAGTGTGATTACCTGGAACACTCCATTGCTTTGGAAGATTAGAACATGCAAGTAACCTCTAGTGACATATTTTGGTCGGCCCAG
>ML777753.1:403792-425904 GCA_009831015.1 Picea engelmannii | reverse complement strand
TTCTACTACTATGACAATTGTGGAACCTCGGGGAGAAGGGGGAGTATCCTTTGAGCCAGTGGGGAACAATTGCATACTTCCCAGCTTTAGGGAGCCTAGGATTGGAGATAACTCACTGGGAGCAGTTTTGGATACCCTGGTTCCTTATTATAGAGAGAATTTATCCCCTACACCTATCCCCACTTACCAGGGGAGGTCACTAGTTAGAAGAGAAGGGCCTAGTGGAGATACTGGGTTGGTGGAAAGGATTGGGGAGGGAACAATGAAGGAATTTTCCTAGTTGAGGGGTTTGGGATTTGAGATATCCCCAATTAAAACTAGGAGTGCCCGCAAAAAAGAAAAAACTTGCTCTACTTCTCCTACTACGCATTTTTACAACATCTCTGATAATGGGGTGCTTAGAGGAATGAAATCGCTATCCAGGGAAAAATCATGATTCTACTCTCCTTAAAAATCAGAGGGGTGCGAGGGACCCTGAAATCTATTTCCCTAAATATATTACTTAATAGAACTAATATAGATATTATTTTCCTGCAAGAAACTTTGGTAGATGAGAAGAAGGCCATATTCTTCATGAATGCGTTACGACCTGCCTGGTTAGCATGTGTTGTTAGCTTGGTTGGAAAGTCTGGGGGACTTATGGTGACTTGGGATCCAAATAAGTTTGATATTGCTCCTTTCTTAAGTTGTGGTGGTATTTTATGATAGGTGCATGTTTTGAGAACAAATGGTCACTCTCACTATTGAATGTTTATGTACCATGTTCAAACATAAAATCTTTTTGGGACAAGGTGTTCAATAGGGGTATGTTAGCCCATAAAAATATGATTGTAACAGGGGATTTAAATTTCACAGTCAGTTCTGGCAAGGTTTGGGGAGACACAACTCATTTGGATCCATTGGCAGGGTATTTTAAAGACTTTTTTTAGGAAAATAGGCTTGTTGACATATTACCCGATGAAGATTACCCCACCTGGCGAAATGGAAGATCTGGAGTTGAAGGTATTTCTAAAATAATTGAACATGTATATTTTTCTAAAGACCTCTTGTTCAATGCTAGAATACACAGGTATTGGGTTTCCTATCCTTACTTATCAGACCATGCTCTTATTCTCTTGCAACTAGAAAACAACACTGATTCAACAACTGACCCTTTCAAATTAAACCCGATGTGGCTGAGAGAAGAAGATTTCTATCTTATAGTACAAGAAGTTTGGAACGATTAGCTATTCTTGCAAGAATCTGGGGCTCAACGAAGATTAGTATGGAAATTGAAACTATGAAAACAACATGTAAAAGTGTTGGAAAAAACCAAAGTATTCAAAAACACTTAAAATTAGAAAATATCGAGGAGGATCTCCAGACCTATTATCAAGAGAAAACTTGGGGTTTGAGGAGAACATAAGTAGACCTCCATATAAATTCTCTAGAGGAAGAGAAAAATAAACATCTTTAGGTAGAAGAGGAACTTTGGAGACAACGGAGCAGAGCAATCTGGATTAGAAGTGGAGACAAAAATACTAAAATTTTCCATCAATTCTCCAGTCATAGAAGGAATAGTAAACATATTTTGGAGATCTTGGATGAGAACGGGAAGGTCCATTCTGGACAAGAGGCACTTAAAAAAGAGGCAAACAGACATTTCAAAATCTTTTTTGAGGACTCAAGTCAAAACACTATTACTGATAAGGTCTACACAATCAGACTTTACCCACGTTTAGTCAATGAGGAGGATACACTGTTTCTTGAAAAACCCTCTACCAAGGAGGAATTATGTGATGTTCTTAAAGGTTTTGCAAAGGACAAAAGTTTGGGACCTGATGTATGGATGATCAAATTCTTCATTCGATTTTTATATTTGGTAGGGGATGATTTGGTCGAGGAGGTTGATGAATCCAGGAGAAGAGGCGAGGTGGTAAGATCCCTAAAATAGACTTTTCTGACCCTTATACCAAAATTCAACAAGCCTTCATCATTTGGCGATTTTAGACCTATATCTCTTTGTAATCTGTGTTATAAACTTATTGCAAAGATCATTGCAAATAGGATTATTAAACCTTTTCTCTCTCGGACCTTAGCTAGAGAGAAATTTGGGTTTCTAAAGGGAAGACAGATTCTGGTTGCCATTGGTACTGCTTAGGAATATTTACATAGCATTAAGTTGAAAACATTAAAGGCATTTATTTTGAATCTTGACCTAAATAAGGCATATGACTGTATTAAGTAGGACTTTTTAAGAATGGCCTTATTGCAAAGAGGATTTGGCATTCTGACCGCCAAGTGGATAATGAGATGTGTGATCAATGCATAATATGCAATCTTAATAAATGGGGAGACTACTCCTTTTTTCCAGAGTGGTGGAGGTTCGAGACAAGGTTGTCCTTTACTTCCTCTATTGTTTATTTTAGTGATGGAAGGACTCGGTCTACTTATAAAGAAAGGACAGGATGAAGGGAAGTTGACGAGATTCAAGTCTCCATATTAATCAGGATTCTCCATCTATTTTTTGTGGGCGATGTACTCATTATGACTAGGGCTTCGATTTAGGAATGGAAGGCGATTGACAATATTCTTAAAATCTTCTATAGAGAGACAAGTACGATGGTAAACTTGATAAAGTCAACATTTCATCATTATGGAATTTAAGGGGAGTTATTAGACAATTTTCAAAGAAATTTTCCCTTACAACTTTCTGACCTTTCTAAAGGTTTTAGATATCTTGGATACTTTCTCAAGTCCAGTAAGTATAAGGCTAAAGATTGGTGATGGTTAATTGCAAAATTTGAAAAAAGGATTGGCCATTGGTGTAATTGTTGGTTATCTCTAGGTGGTCACTATGTACTTATTAAAGAAATCCATGAATGCCAACTTGTTTATTGGATGGCATTGGCTAATATCTCAGTTTCTGATCTCAACAAGATCAAACAATTAGTTTTCACTTTGCTTTGGTCGAGTAGTAGTGATAAACATCATTTTCATCTTTTCAGATGGGAGAACATTGCAAAGCCTAAGATTTTTGGTGGATAGGGTTTAAGTAACATTTATCATTTTAATAGATCACTAGCGGCTAACTCTTTGAGGCGAGTGTTGATGAAGGATGGCATATGGCATAGGGTCATAAAATAGAAATACCTCCCTTACTGCTCAGTGTCTACTTGGCTAAGATTGACCATCAAAGAATGACATCTTCTTCTCAAACTTGGAAAAAATTATTAAAGGATTTACATCTTATAACTCAATGGTTGAGTTGGAGCCTTGGGTCTGGTCACTTGGTTTTAATAGGCAAAGATATGATACTAGGTTTGGGAAACACCTCTCTTCTTTCTCAAAAAATCTTAACTTCTTTAAATAAGAGAAACATTTTCTTTCTATATCAGGCTAAGGGAAATATTTATCTAGGAACTATCTGCTCTCAATGGAAAGAAAGTGTCGACCTTGGTCTCATTGGAGATCTAGAAAAGAAATGAGACTTTTTTTGCAGGGATTTAATTGGATTTGGGGTACAATTATAGGACATACCCGATGAGATAAAATGGATCGGGGGTGACAATTCAGGTAGTCTTTCTTTCAAAAATGTTTATTTTTCTTTAGCATAAAAAATATGGCATCATCCTATTGGCGGTTGGTAGAGAAATTTGTGGACCAGCGACTTAGCACTCAAAATAAGATTATTCATTTGGTTGTCTGTGGAAAAAAAAATACTTACATGGGATAATTTAGAATGTAAAGGATGGGAAGGGCCTAGTATATGTCCTTTATGTTTAAATAAGACTGAGACAGTTAAGCATATGCTGGTCAACTGCTATTTCACTCAACAAGTATGACACATGATTAAAAGAGGCCTATATTTAAGGAATGTATGGGAGGAACCTACACTGAATGATTGCTATGAAATTTGGATAAATAAGGTGCCTATGTACTCTACTCTGCCCTCCATTATTAGTTGGAATGTTTGGTTGGAACATAACAAAGTAATATTTGAAAATAGTAGTCCTTTTATCTGTTCAATTGTATGCAAGTCACTTGGAGGAATTGATAGACATTTAGATAATCAGAAAGTGTCAACTACCAAATCCATAAAGTCATGATCCCAATAGATTTTTACAATGGGCTAGTTCGATGGAGCAACACAATCAAATGGTCAACATAATGGAGTTGGTGGGGTGATTAGGATCAATGAACAAACTGTTTTTAAGTGGAATTTCAACTGTGGTTCAGGCACAAATACTAAGGAAAAATTATTGGGAGTTTGGGAAACTCTAATACTGGCACCTCAGTTTCAAATATTTGATATTAAAGTTTTTGTAGACTCTAGAATAGTTATTGACTAGTTGAACTACAAATGGAAATTGCAGGTAATCAGAGATCTCAACAAAACGTTCAGATCTATCAGCTACTCTCACATTTACAAAGACTTTAACAAGGAGGCAAAGCTCCTATCCAAGAAGGCTCTCCAGATGCAAGAAGGAAAGATAACTTTTAACCAGTGGGAAGAAGGAAATTAGGGCCCTACCTTGTTCTTAAATCTCTATTAGATCACCTATGATGAAAGTATTATCCTTTTTTTGGACGAATCTGCGTAAATCATTAGAGATAGATGATGATTTTGGTTTCACTTTTCTTGGATGATCGTTTGGGGATACGTTATGGGACCTTGATGATATATTTTTCCATCTTTTTTACAGCTTGTGTGCTGGTTCTAATGATTATAATCTCTATTATTCATGGACTGATGTAGTGATGGATACAATTTTTTTTCCTCAGTACATAGTACATAGTACATAGTTATATATAATATAACGATAAATTTTTTGTTGAAAAAAAAGAAGAATAATACTCTTTCTCACAATTACTCAAACTAAACTCTCTCTATATAACTTTTACATACACCTTTTAATACCATCCACATCGTAATTACTAGTTATATGTAAAAGTTCCTTAGTTATCCTAGAGTCTATCAAGATTAGCGCTTCATAATCCCTTTAGGGCCGAGGGCATTGTTTGGTCCCTAGGTTGCAAACTCGTTGAATCTTTAAAAGGGAAAAACAATGAATGTCACGAGTGTCACGAGGATCCCATTAGAGACATTTTTAAAAGGAATCTTGCAATGTGAAGGAAGGTGTTGTGTTCCAAAGCAAGAAGTCATAGTATACAATTTTAAAGTAGGAAAGTTGAACAACAAGTGTCCTCGTGGAAAACTGAGAGTTGTCATTATCAAAAGGAATATAAATTGTGCTCCCTTGAAAGTCACGAGATAGTTGCATAAGAGGAAGGTGTCATTATAAAATTAGGGTGCATAAGAGGAAGGTTCCCTTGAAAGTCACAAGATCCTTGAATACGCACTCCCAAGAGGAAGGTGAATTATACAATTAGGGTTTGATTATTGTTATAAAAGTAAGATTATTTCTTTAATTGACTTATTTTTCATGCCACGTTCAAACAAATTGTGCTTTACGTAGAAAACATGGTTTTCTTTATGTAAAACACTTACCACACATATTCAATTATTTACATGATTTTTGCAAGGGAACGTGGAGCAACTTATTACACTTATTAGATATGATTTATTAGACATTTAAAATATATATCCCTAGGAGGAGAAGATACATCCTTAATGTGACAAATCGTTTTTTAGAAATCCAAAACACTGATACAATCATGGGCAAGGTTTCCTCAAAATATTTGTAATAATATTTTGAAAATTCTTGGCTTTTTTAATGTTGTTGTTCTCTTCTCACTTATTTTTTTACTCTCCTCTCCTTGTTGTATTGGCTTTTTTTTTAAGGAAACAACTAGATTTTAGTAACCATTTCTTAAAAAGACATTGTGAATCAACAAAACAATAGTGATGGAATATAAAAATAATTATTCTTTTACTTTACTTACTTGAGAAGCTACGAGGAGGTTTTAGGAGAGGGAAAGAGAGCACGAAGGAGGTCTAGTTGGATGAGTATTCAGAAACGACGCAATGTTAGATCTTATATTGACGAGCAAGGGTTCATGAGGATTGTAGGATCTGAAGAGTCAACATGGAGAATGCCTTGGGTGGGGACCCAATCCCTACCCATCTCAAGAAAGGCAAAGGAATTGCATCAAGATCGAATGGTGAGGCTTCCATTGGGATGGGAGGAGAAGGATCAAGTGGAAGTTGTGATCCTCATCAAAAAAGGATGGAAGGAAGAAGGCTAGGACAATGCATGCCCCAAATGGAGATGATCCCTACCTTATAGATTAAATCTGAGGGCTTAAGATCTCATATTCAACATATGAAGGATCACACTTTGATAGGGAAGTTCGTGGGAATTTGGCCATTGAAAAAAGATCCGATATGGTGGATCAATGTTACATGGAAGCCACTAGGACATTACAATTTGCAGTTGGGAGCTAAAGGATTCTTCACAATGGTTTTTTTCAACCTGGAGGATAGGAACATGGTTTTTGAGGGAGGACCCTACATTTTTAACTCTGCAGGTTTATTCCTTCACTTCTAGAAGGATCAGGTCAATCCAGATAAAGAGGATTTAACTGTGGCGCCTTTATGGATCTGTTTGTGCTCTCTTCCGACAGAGTATTGGAAGGAATACATTTTGGAAGATCTAGGAAACAAGATCGGGGTATATGTGAAAGCATCAGAACAGATGCAGAATATAAGATACACCTCTTATGCCCAAATATGAGTGTATATGGGCATATCCAAGGAGCTTCTTGGAGGAATACATCTCTCATGGGAAGATGACGTGTGTTTTTAGCCCTTGGACTATGAACACATCCCCTTTCGATGCAGGAGATTCCATGAGAATGGACATCTCTTCAGAGATTGTGCAGTGAGTGCTTCACCGACTACCCAAAATAAAAAGGAAGTAAAGGACACAGAAGGGTTCACAAAGGTAAGCAATAGGAAAAGACCATCTAGGAAAAGTGTCGGACCAAAAATCAATAAGTGACCTCAGACATAAGAAACATTCGACATTCAGAACAAAGAGCCGGAGATGGAGGATGATCAAGGAAAAAGGAATGGGAACCTCGAAGAGGGGAAGGAGAATCAAGAGGAAACAAAGGACCCATAAGGACAAGGTACCCCACATGATCCGAAGGATACCGACATGCAAAGAGAGGATATGGAGGACATGGACATCAGATACCTGGATCCGGATGCGATAGAACATGCATGCTCAAATCCAGGAGAATAATACATTTCTTTCCATCAAGTGAGCATGTTGAGTGAAGCCCTAATCAAATCAAAACAACCTACCTCTTTAAGGGTAGTAGTAGAAACTTTCAAAGAGATGGAAGGAAACCGAAAATCTCTAGGGGAAATGAGGGGACAAAGAAGAAATAGAAAACACATAAAAGAGGTAGGGGAAAGACTAATACATATGGACAATACCCTACCATAGAGGAGTTTTTCAAAGCCTTTAATAAATATTCCCAATGAAACTAGTATCTTGGAATATCAAAGGCTCTAACAACCTTAAGAAAAGAAGAATGTTAAATAGGAAAATAGCTAAAGAAAAGCCTACAATCATGGTGTTGCAAGAAACCAAGTGTTTGGAAGAAGATATTAAGTTGTTGGGGTCGCGAATATGGAGAGAAAATGATGCTATTGCGCTATAAATAGTCAGAACAACAAGAGGGTTAGCCATCTTGTGGAACCCCTAAGAGGTATGTCTATCTAATTCTATGGCCACTTCGCACATACTATCTGCCACATTTTATTTTAATGGTTCGAATGTTAGAGGTTTTCTCTCAATGGTGTATGGTTCTTTCTAGGCCTCTCAAAAATCATACTTTTGGGACTCTCTGGCCTGCATAGGTACATGCATGGGCTAGGGGCACTAGATAGTTGGAGAGGATTTTAATTTGATTAAGAATTTGGAGGAGGATAAAGACGACCTCATAAACTTAAATCAGTCCAATCGACACTTTGGGGAGGTGATTGAGGAACTAAACTCGGTGGATGTTCGAACTAGGAATGGGATTTTCACATGGCATAACAAACAAACGAGAGAAAGTGAAATAGCTTCTAGGTTGAACATATTCTTGGTCTCATAATCCATCATAATGGGAGGAGGTGATTTGGTGGCTTTGGTGTTAGATGTTGTGGGATTTGAACATTGGCCCATTAGTTTAGAATGGGGTAGAATAGGGGATCATTTAAGGTGACCCTTCAGGTTTGAGCAATTTTGGCTCTCCCACCCATACTTCCATGATATTATCAAGCAATGGTGGGAAAAGTTTTCTCTCCCTAGGGGAACTTTGATGTACAGATTTAAACAAAAGATGAAGTTTATTAAAGGAAAAATTAAGGAATGGAGCAAGAATACCTTTGGTGATATATTTATAAAAACGAAAATACTAGAAGATCGACTTGAGTGATTGCAAAAAACTGCAATGGAGGGAGAATACAAAGAGGAAGTAAAGATAGAGGAGGCAAACCTGCTAGCATTGTTGGAGATACTTCACACACACCTAGGATTTATTTTTCCTAAGGTTTTACCTATGTTTATTAGTCATTATTCATTCTCCTATAGTTTAGGGAGAATATTCTCCTCAGTTCACACCTCAGTTTCATGAGCTGAGTGGAGTCTAGATGCTACATTGGGATCATCACCATGTAGCATTGATATCATCACCAAATAATGTGCATTTTCATTGGGATTATCACAAAACTAGTGCATTACTCATGATTCCCTGATCTCCTCCTCACTTCACTCTATTTTAGTCAGTTAACTGAAGACTGAGAGACTAGTTAACTCAAACTAGGTGGAAGTTCACTCTCGTAACTGCTTGAGAGACTAGACTAGGTGGAAGTTTACTCCCAAAACTGTTGGTGTGTGTCTAGATCAGTCTAGATCACCACTATGGCGCATTGGATTATCCTCCAGTGCACATTAGTTGAGTTATACAGAGTATATCATGTGTAAATTATCATCCATTCATTTGGTTAATGAGAATTCTTCCATTCTTTCTCTCCTGCATCTCTTTTCTCACATTTTCTTTGTAAATTGTGTATGTCATTTTCTAGCTATTTCTATTCTGTGCATGTTCAACACATTTACATGGTATCAAAGCCGACAGACTTCTAGGGAAAAGACACACCAGATTATTTTTGTAGCTACCGAAAGTTGAAGATAACAGAAAAATGGAATTTCCAAAAGAATTCATTCTTACACCATACAATTTCTTTGCATGGAAGGAGAATATGATAATGCATCTTCAAGGAAGGGGATTATACAGGTTAACCATGAATAGAGAGGCAAAACCCACATCATCCATAAAAAAATCAAAGTATCCAAATCGAATGGATGAAGCGTTTGGAACTGTTTGCAGTCTCATTTCTCTTGAACTCCTCTTTCACATATCCTCCCGTAAAACCTCCAATAAATCTTGGACCACCATGGAAGGGATTCTTGGAAAACAAGACGATATGAGGGGACACATGGTCGAGGTGGAATTTCTCACTTTGGATCCAAAAAACTTCGACTATATCCAAGATTTCTTTACCAAATATAAGGATTTGTTGTCGCAACTCAAGGCTTGCGGGGTTGATAAATCTAAGGAGGAGAAACAAATTGTTCTTACCATTCTCTCCAAACTTGGTCTGGAATACTAACTTTTTTTTATCTATATTTCATTCAGTTAGGATCGCCTCTGGATCCACCTGGACGATGCCCTCTCTTGAGGCCTTTATCTAATCTCCGACATAAGAGCAACACAAGCTCATAAATATGGGAGAAATCAAAGGCCTAAAGGCGCATGCACTTACTGTGCAATATGGTAGTGGTCATCAATATAGAAAATCTAAAGACAAATACGAAAGGAAAGCACATGCAAATCCAAAGAAGGAAGGGTACTAAAACCCCTTCAATGATTCCTCCGTATCCAAAGGTGGAAAGTGAAAAAAAGGGGAGAAATGTGCTTACTTCCATAAAGGATTCCATCCAGAATCCACATGTATGTAGAAACAGATAGATCAAATGGCCCAAATTATTCAACAAAACAACCTTGGAGATCGCATCCCTGAGGATGCCAAGAAGAAGAAGCGAGAAGATCAGAATCCCAAGAAAGGAAATTCTAGCCATGCCTTGATTTCCATCAATTCCTCTCCCTATGCTTGGATCGTAGATTCAGGTGCATCACACCACATGGAATCCACAAAAGAAGTTTATTCTTCATTGGATTCATGCAAAGGTCCTCCTATTCTGATGGGGGGGAACTCTCCAGTCGAGGTCGCCGACAAAGGAAGAATTGAACTCACAAACATAAGCTTCGGGAATGTGCTACACATTCCCAAACTTTCATTCAATCTTCTCTTTTTTTATCAGATGAAAAAATACGGCACCAGAAAGAGATTCATATTCACACCTGATGCAGTCGATATCTATGACATGCAAACCAATTCCAGGGTTACTACTAGTGAGGTAAATCATCAATCTAAACTCTACACATTTTCTGAATTTATTGAACTAGATTCTGCATTACTGCTTACCCATGTTGATGGAAGTAGTAGGATATGGAACGAAATGTCTGGGAATTTAAATTTCAGGTATATGCAACAACTTAGCAAGCAGGTAATGGTTGATGGTCTATCTGACATCCACTTCTCCAAAGGAAATTGTAAGGGATGTGTTCTTGGAAAACACCCTCAAGAGAAATTTGACAAAGGAAAGAATTAGAAGGATTCATTTCCTTTAGATATGATCCATAGTGATCTCATGGTCCCTTTTCGACATCCATTAATTAGTAAATAAATGTATGTGATCATTTTTGTTGATGATTTCTCATGCTTCACATGGATTTTCTTTCTCAGGAGAAAATCAAAGGTCTTTCACCACCTCAAAGATTTCAAATCCCTTGTTGAGACACAATTAGGAAAGAAAATCAAAGTCCTCTAAACATATAATGGGGGATAGTATGTCAACCATGAGATACAAAATCTTTTTCATGAGGCAGGGATTCAGTTGCAACACACAGTTCCCTATACTCCGCAACAAAACGAAGTTGTTGAGCGGAAAAATAGATCTCTAAAAGAGATGGAAACTTGCATGCTACATGTAAAGTCACTTCCACAGAGATTACGGGCTAAAGAACTTAATTATGCAACCTACATACAAAACAAATCTCCCCATATATCTATCAAGGATAAGACCCCCTACGAGGCTTGGAGTGGCCTCAAACTAGAAGTGAACCACTTTCATATTTTTGATTCATGTGCATGGGCTAGGAGTCCCTCTGAGAAGAGGAAGGAAATTGATCCACAAAGCACAAAGTGTATCGTTGTTCGATACACTGACGGTGTGAAGGGATACATACTCATTGATCTTTCCTCAAATTGGTTCATCATTGTGCGTAGTGTCAAATTCGAGGAAAGTGTCTCTCATGTACCTCAGCAGCAACATGCATACACTTTTTTTCTTCCACCTGTCAAAGATGATGAACATTCACATGCTGACTCTTCTTCATATGAGAGTTTGTTGATGGGCGTAAGTGACACACTGTCAACTGGAAGGTCAAATCTGGATCGGGGTTGTCTAAATAACCCAAGCCGTTTGGAGTGAGATGACTTGACAGGTTTAATGGCTCTGTTGGCCGACTAAAATCCTAAATGGAAAAAAAAGAAAGAAAACTAATATAACAAACTATGATACTATGTACATGAATTTAATTATTTACAAGTGTTAAAGTAGAAACATAAGCATGTGATTATGAACTGGGTATTTACAATTTTCAAGTTTTGGTGGATGTCTTGTGAAATAAATGTTTTTTCAATTTTTTACGAAGTAGATAAAGAAAGCACATACATTTTATATTTTTATGTTTAATAATTTAAATTTAATAATTCACACATACTAATAAGACATAATTTGAAACAAGAACAAGATAATAGTCAAAGACAATCTAAACTGTTCCTATTTCATTAATAAACAAACTAATAACAGACATAGGACGTGAGTAAAACTAACCTAATATTAATCAATTATTGAGTTTATGTCTCCGCGCAATTCAAACTCTTAGCTATCTTGCCTGTGAGAAAAAACTTGTAATAGGCTAGTGCTAACATTGCCAGAGTAAACTCAGAGGTGTGCTTCAGAGTAAAGATATAAGAAACAAAGTAATAAACATATCGATCCAGTGACCTTGTAATGATGAGTGCTTATAGTAAAAGAAATTAAACATGAAGAATTCATGTAATACATCAATTTAACATCAAGCATAAATCAATGATATTAAAATGAAATAACGATCACAGATATCATAAATGAACAAAAAATCATAGACATAATTTAAAATGCTGAATAAAATGAAACATTCTATGCTAATAAGACTAAAGATGTATAACATATTAATATTCCATGACATAAAAGGCAAAACGTAATGGAACAATGTCACGTTGGTCTAAATCCGAGATGTGAACAACCTGTCCATACAGTATTGGGAATTACATGTCCATAATGCGTTCGAATCAAAGATGTTCATCACTAACAAGAGTGAACGATATTTAAAGTAATCCAGGATCCAAATACTCATATCACACAGGATAGAGTTGAATATCCCAAAATCAAGTAATATTACAAAAATAGTGAATTGGAAACCACTCATACAAGAGTTGGTTTGTTCAAAATTAAATCAAAGTTTTATAAAACATAAATAAGGACAAAGTATTGATCATTTAAGCGTATAATTGAGAGTATTTACTCCAAGCAATCAACAACACAATCTCCCATTTCTTGAGAATAGAAAAACCAATTCGATAAATTAGAAAAACAATTACTAATAACTAATTATTATTAAAAAGGGACTTAGCTACAGAATCATAGTTTCTGTATCTAGTCTTAATTTTAGTAATTGAAATCAAAATTCAAATCTACTTATTTTGACTTAGATAACATAAATGAATGAAATGGAAATAAAATTGTTTTACCATTAAAAATTAGCCAAAGAGGGATCAAATAGTTCAGAGTTTATAATTGCTTTGACACTGGTCGTATTCTTAATGACTATATTTCTAGACTTCTTGATTCGCTTATTCTCTCTCTCTATATGTGCCTTGAGATCAAGGTTCTATTGCTTCAAAAGATCATTCTGAGTAGTCAAGGTTCTAATTCGGGCCTGTAAGAGAGGAACATCAATATAGTAACTCTCTACCCAATCGAGACAGCTATAACAATGTACCGGGGAGATGGTAGATCGACATAGGACACAGTCGACCAGGGGTGCTTCAATATTACTTGTTGTTTGTTCCAAATCGTGGAAGATACCCAAAAATCCTTTTTTACACTTAAGACATGGGGGTAAATTGGTCACAAAATCATATGGTTCAATATGGGTGATAACCTCCCTCCTGGAACACTGATTTTCTGGATCTTCTCGAGCTAAGAAATCCTCTATCTCATGATCTAAACCCTCATTGATATTGATCGGATCGATTGAGCTTAGATGATTATCCTTTCAGTTTCTGAGTTTTCTAAAGATTAGACGACCAACTTTTTTATTCTTGAAACTCAAATCTGTGCACTGTTGTTTCCTTTCTTTACAAAGTTTCTTAACATCAAATTTTACATTAACGTTCAAACTAGCATCATTCACAGGCACATGAGGATCATTTCCATTTAATTCGACAGTCACTTGTTCTGGAGATCTTGCAAGTGAAAACCTACATGGTGATTCTTTATCTAGAGCAGTTTTATCAATAAAATCTGGTTCATTAATTGAATTAACGAACTGACTTTCAACCACTGGCTTGTTCGAGTTAGGGTTTGCAATTAAAAGAGGGTTGGTTGTAGGTTTAGCTTGGGTGAATCCATTTCTCATCAGAAATGTCTCCCAACTGTCACCTATCTTTGAAAGGTGATGAAACAACAAGAGTTTAATGAGTCCATGGTGGAACAGACTCGAATTGATACCCTGTCGCTTGCAACGCTTGGACATATTGTAGAGACTCATAAACAGGTAAAAAGGAATATCTAAATCGAACCCTATGAAATTCATAAGAAAATAGATATGGTATAGAAAAACCAATCCATATCGACCTTCGTAGGTAAAAAATTGCTTCAGAATTAACAGTAAACTATGTCATCTAGGTTTTAATAGAGCGATAGGAATACCTTTCATGCAACAAGTGTTTTTACGGGAGGTCATAAACAAACTCCACGGGACCTCTTCTATTTTGGCATTTTTAAACCACCTCTCACCCTTTTATGGGAGTCTTGTTTCTTTTCTCATGAAATCCTCTGTCAATTCTAATTGTATGTCTCCAATCTTAGCTCTGAAACCATCAAAGGTTTGTGCAAAATATTTTGCAACCTGGAGATTATAACCCTCGAACTTCTTGAGGAATATATCCCAGCCATGATCCTTTAGGTCATCAATAGTTTTGTCATGGGATAGTAAGTCTTGGCATCCCTTTGGCTCTATACGAACGACGGGTTCCATGACCACTGTAACAAGGATGCAACAGAAATCACTCAGAATAGCTTTAGATTCCCAATGTGCGAGCAACATAAACAGGTCTGAACGGAGAGTGGAAGCATGAAAATAATAGAGCCTAGGGGTTTTCATAACTCGTATAGTGAGAATGAAAACCAGAGGGTTTTGTGAATTCCTTACTATCTCTTGCGATGAGTGCCAAAACCTACAGAGTACAAAACCCTATGCAGATAATGAATAGATTCATTAATGTTTTGGGCCAGCAAGGCAAGGCAAAAATTCAAGTACAAGAGGTTTGTACTCATTGGCATGAATGCTGATATGACCATTGAACTCATGAGAAGAATATAAAAAATTAACCAATGTTCTTCATGTATCAAAATAATTCGACAATGAACTATCGAACTATTGAATTCATAACAACCATATTAAAAAGAAAATTCGATAATGGATTAATCAACCATTTCATAAGATTTGAATTTTTATTACATATGGGTGACTTTTAAAACAATATTTTTTAAGGTAAAATATTTTGAACCAATCCAAGTTTTATGTTTAAAATCATGCTTAACAATCATGAATTAAAAGTAAAACAAACTAAAATGAAAACAAAAAAAATAAACTTGATGCGGTACGCTTTAATCCAAACATTGCTTTGAAACTAAGAAATATAAACATTTACAAATGAGAGGTGATAGAAGCTACAAAAAGGTGTAATTTCTTTTGATCACAATAAGTATCAAAAATCATGTGTGGCTGCCAACAATGACGACGTACTGGGTGAAGCAGTTATCTCTGCATCACCATAAAATTTATGTCAGTGAATCAAATGATTTTTTTTTTTAAGAAACAGTTGACAATAGGTCAAGCACTCAGAAAATAACGTAGTCCAACATCAGATGTATTTATATCAAAAATGCAGTCTGATATCAAATCTTGATTACGAGTGAAACAATTTTTAGGCAACTGACTCAGATACTGTTGACAGGGCCACTGCTGCTAGTAGGTGTCCATAGCCTTGAAATGGATGTCATTTAACGCAATATAACACCTCTGTCCTATCTAAGAGTGTCCATTCATGATAAAGAACATCTTTATTTTTCATCAATTCAAAAAGGACATATCGGAAAATTTTCTTAAACCCGACATTGCTTCGCTGTGAGCAGGTTTGTTCAGTACCCCGACGAAGTTGCCTTGGTATCCTGCATGCATTTACCCACTGCCAACAGAACTGTTCAATGTCTCGATGGGTTTACAGACACTTCCCACACTTTGCAATGCTTTCAAATCTCTAGAATTTGTTTAAAAATTTGTAGACACTTTATGATATTCAAGAGAGAGGGGTGATACTGAAAACCTAAAAAAAAATTGATCCTTTGCAACTTATTTTCTTGTTTGATGACCTTCATCACAATCTGAACACTTAGATTTCAGTTAAGAAACCATGTTGAGGACAAGAAGGTATAATTGATTTGTTTTCCTTAAAACAGGGACAACGTTAAGAGTTTTATTAATGATAATCGTGTCTTCTCGTAATTTTAATGAGAAACCAGGAACATTGTTTTGAAAATAAATCTACTTCTATCGATATGAGTTTTAAGATTTACAACACTGGTTCTTTGAGGAGTCATTAACTGCTGCTGATGAATGAAAATTTTGATTTCCTTTCCACAAATGAAATGATGACTCATACATAAATATTTGAAAAATAAATCAAAATCAAGGAAAATGAAAAGAACCAAAATTAAAAACAGAAAAGAAAATTAAAAATATGTACAAAATGGTGGATATGAAATCATTAGGTGAAGTACCTTTTGAGAGCCTGGCCATTCACTGGGAAAGTGTCTGGATGTCCCTCCAAATTATGCAGGCGGAAAGAGCTGGGACCCATTTTTTCAGAAATTACAAATGGACCCAACCACAGATTTTGGAACTTGGTGTCCTCCCCCTTTCCCTCATGAGATTTGTCCCATTTGAGAACCAAGTCTCCGACATTGAAATTCCTATATGAAGAATAATTTGAATCAAACCATCTTTTTACAATTTGCTGATGCTGATCTAGTTTCTACTTTGCTTGTGTTCTCACTTCCTCCAGTTTTAATAAGGCATTTATTCGATTTTCTAAAGGAGGGCACTCCTCTTCTTGAACTTGTTGTGACAGTTGCAAGGAGGGAAGTAAAAGATGCAGAGGGAGAATTGCTTCTCTTCCGTAGATGAGGAAGAAAAGGGGAATTACCAACAAAGGCTTTTGGGGTTACCCTATCATCCCAAAGCGCATTATACAACGCATTGTACCATTTCTTGTGATTTTCTGAAACTGTCCTTTTCATAATCTTGATTAAATTTTTGTTCGTTGATTCTTCTAGGCCATTTCCTTGAGGGTAGTAGCTAGTAGAATACTTCAGTTTAATCCTTTTTTCTAGAGCAAAAACGTTCATATCAATGGATGAAAAGTAAGAGGTGTTATAGAAAACCAGACATTCGGGGATGCTGAATCGAGTGATGATATGGGAGTTAGGGAAAGATACTACCTTATTTGTATTCACCACTTTCAAAGGTGCAGCTTCAGACCATCTAGTAAAATAATCCGTTGCTGTAAGAATATACTTGTGTTGCTAAGAAGAAGAGGGATTAATTGGTCCTATGATGTGAAGGCCTCGTTGCTGAAAAGGGGAATCTACAGTAATAGGATGCAAAAGGAATGCTGCCCTTTTCACCCGTCCTGTAGCCTTTTGGCAGATTATGCATTTATGACACAACGCATGGGCATATTTAAACAAAGTAGGCCAATAGTACCCATCTCTTATCACTTTGTGGGTAGTGGTATCTGCACCGAAATGACCACCGACTTCTCTTGCATGAAGTTCAGATAACACTTTTTCTGCCTCTTCCTTTTCTAAACAATGCATAAGAACACCATCAAATTTCTTTCAAAATAAAAAATCATTTATTAACTGGAAAGATGCATATTTGATCCTGAGTGATCTTCTATTTTTAGGATCAAGATTGCGGGGAGCAGATCCATGTGTCAAATAAAATTTAATTTTTCATACCAAGAATTGTAATAACTTGTGCACAACTGATTTGTTTTTCGTTATGTTGATTTACAGTTGAGGTGTTGATTTGACTTTCTTGTTCTTCAACTGAATCACCCACTAGTTTACATCGGCCTTGACCTCTAACAATCTATGCACGGATTATTTCAAGGTCGTATTTTGTTGACGGGTCTTAAAACCATTGAGTCAACAACAGGAACCAAATCCGCCATTGAGGCCCAATTAGATTCTGCAACGTTTAAGATGGAATGGTTCTCCATATCTTGCGATCTAGATGATTTATCGATGGGATTTATGTTTTCTTGTGAAGGCTCTTCCTTCATTTAAGACGACTCTTTTTCTATACTTCTCTTGGGTGGGGCTGGTATGAGATATGCAAGCCTGTATAAACCAACTTGACAATAATAGGACAAAGTTTTAACTATTGGGAAGAGGTTGAGCTTGGGATAAGTTGCTTCTCAAACATGCAAACAATGATTCTATGCCAAAGGGCCTAGTATTAATACATTAACCAAATGAGCATCCAATTAATGTATGAGAAAACTGATTAACAGAAAAAAACACATATGTAATCAAGATCACGGTAAGAAAAATAATTCATCTACCATAACATTCATCACATAACAACACAACAATTTTATCTTGATCATTAAAGAAAATAACATCAAAACATTGCACCAGGTAACTTGGCAACAAAATCAATTGCTCTTACTCATTTACTATATCATGCTTGGAACAGGATAGGAAGTAATTCTTCTCCAACTCCAATCACATACATCTCATGAAAATAGCTTGTCTTTGGTCTAGAAGGACTTCCCAGTTTATAACAGTCTCAAAATAGTTATCAACAACCAAAAAAGAAAGAGTTTTTAAAATAACCATCGACCCATGACTAATTGGTCGATGTCCTTATTTATAATATAAAATTAAACCGAAATTAATGGCTAAGTACAGTTTGAAACAAACAAAAATCACCACGTGGCGTTATCATCTAACAGTTTCTTCAACAATCCACTCGAGATGTTCCTTGAAAAGGGTGACTCCTTTCATATTCAAACCAGCTGATAAATAGTTCTTCACATGTGTTGGCCCACAAAAAATTGTGTTGTTCCATTGGAGCTGCATATATCCCCCCGATGTCTGCTGCATGCGCCCGGTACTTTGTTAAACTGAAGTTCAATTGCTGAAGCATGGTTCGGGCTCTGATCGGATGTTCTGCGAACTGTTGTACTTTCCCTGGCTTTGCATCGGTTATCTTTGTGAACTCTTTAGTCCAAAGTGAGTCATATTTATCATATAACTTGACCACTTCACTCAGGTTGATAAACTTATCGAGGGTGCCAAACTCGGGTAGCCTGATGTACTTCATTATTTTATTGATTTTATCCTACTGCTTTTGGCATCTGGTCCATTGTCCTTGGATTTCTTTATGTGGGTCTCGAGACATTTTAGCCCAGTATTAGGCTGATCTCTTCATGCGATTGAGACTTCTTTTACCCACAAGATGAATGCCATGTTCTTCCTTCTTTCAGCCCCATTGGACTGCCTCAATGTATTCGAGCCTTTCCACTGCCTGCTGCGCTTTCTCATACCATCGCTCCATCTTCTTACATGTCATGAATGCCATGAGAGTGTCCTCATGGAATTCGACTATATTCAAGATTAACAGGTGCCTTTATTTCTTTAACTCGTTGTAAACTCTATCGAACTCATCTTTCAGATACACAGTGGTCTGTGTAGCACCCTTATAGTATTCAGAAAGATGACGCAGGTGTTCGAGCTTCTTCAGGGTGTTGGCCAATTCCATTTCATCCCTCTTGGATGTATCTTGGCCGTCATCTGAAAGGGATTTTCCTACGTCGATTAGTTCAAACGCATGGGTGTCTACAATTTTGATTAAGTTCTCCTCTGTGGTAATCAAGATGGATTGATCCAAAGTAATCCTTTGCTTCTTTGTAGTCCTTTAAATGATGACCTTCCTCTTTTGATCGTAGGAGATCACATAGATGTTTTCTACCTTGTCTACCAGCTCTAGTATCTGTTGATCACCCCATGTGAGGTTGTCTCCCATGCTACCCTCAGTGTATATATGTTCAAGAGTGGGCTCTTGAACCTCATCATTTTGTCTTGTGGGTCCGACCTCTATTTGTCGCTCATCGGGGATTTGGATATTGGGCAAAATAGAGATGTCAGGTACATGTTTGTTTCTTATTTGTCCATCGGCTGTAGAACTTCTGATTTCCTTTTGTGAAGATCCTTTATCAGTATCCTCTGGTTCAGGTTGATCTTTGGATTCTCTTTGGTTTCCATCTCATTGAGTTATTTTGTGTCAAGGCTGCCTTTGGCTTCTGTTTCCTTTTGTGAGACTTGCTTCTCTTGAACCTCGAGCTCAGGGGAAGGGGTTTTCTCGGGACCTTATTCCTCTTGGACCCACACGGGGGTGTCACGAGCGGGCTCCAAAATCTTGTCATCACTGTATATATGTATAAGTGTGCTCAAGGGATTGGGCGCTTGTGTTTCTATCGACACCCGACCTATTTCTGGTTGAGATGCCCCTCCTTCCAAGGGATCGATCGGAGATGTTGTAGATTCAGGGTTTCCTAACCCATTGGTGTTATCGGGAACTATGGGAATAGGATCACTTGACTCTGTTGGGACACTTTGGATGGTAGTTGAAATCATAGGTATTATGATAAGGTACGGGTCATCTTGCATTCACTTCATTAGTAGCTGAGTTTGTTGGTATAAAAGTGCACCCCTCTCTTGTGTATTTTGATCTTCAGGGAGATCCCTGATTTGTGTCGGGGATTCCTGATGAGCTCCCCCAGCCCCAATGTTGTTGGCAAGGCTTGTAGTTTGCACAGGGCAGTTTACACAGTAGGGCAGTTTGCACAGGGCAGTTTGCACAGTAGGGCAGTTTGCACAGGGCTTGGTTTTGTGATTAATGTCAAACTTTTAAATGCTAAAGGGGGAGTTTGTTGGTCAGTTTGCATAGACACTATGGATCAGTTTTCATAGGCATGGTGGTTCCTAATTTAGAGATCAACATGTCTCTCAACATCGTGAAATGAAAAACCACGACTTAATCTCCATTTCGGAGTTTCGGATATCAGGAGTTGGAGGTGTCAAGGACACTCACGACAAGAATGATGAAATCGTGAAATGTGAAACCATGACTTAATCTCCATTTCAGAGTTTTGGATACGGAGAGTTGGAGGTGTCAAGGAGACTCATGACAAGGATGATGAAATCGTGAAATGCGAAAGATCAGAGCATGTCAAAGACTCCATTTCAAAGTTTTGCAGATCGGGAAATCAAAGATCAAAGTAACTTTAACCTTTGAAGTAGAGAACCTCAAAATCCTGAAACAGACACATCAACAAACCACATCAGCTAAGGACACATGGCACAATCAGGCAATGACAAGTGTCAAGATGATTCAACATTTTAGGCACATGTAAGTCACAAATCAGAGTGATATGTGGAAACTATTCGGTACATGTCAATCCACGTGTAACATCAGCAGGTTTACGTCACATCGAAACTTTCTATTTCGGGGTTTTACATAGAAAGCAGAAACTCCAATGTCATGAAGTCTTGAACTCTGAAATGATGAAAGGGAATATTGTGAGTCTCGAAAACCCGAAAGGAAAAACTTTGAAATCCCATCAAACGTCCATCTCAGTGGGTTCTGTGAACCGTCTGATCACTTCAAAGATTTTGTGATCATGAATTTTATAATGTTGGAGTCACGATGACTCGACGGGAACAATGCCGAAATCCCACCAGCCATTCGATTAAGAAAGGAAGGGATCACATTATGAAGTTTTGTGGACCGTTGATCTGGCTCCATTTTCAGGGATTGTGACTTGGAGTGTTGAGACTCATCACCACAGGAATGCGGAAATGCTGAAATACTGAAATGCGAAATGGCGAAATCAACGCGTGACCCTGTGCTTGTAATACAATGGTGTTGGATACTTGGAAATCTGATCTAAGGGCTATTGTTTCTCTTCACGATTAATTGTTCAGTTACGATTCAGTTAGTAGAACCAAATCATGGTTCTTGGAAGGTTGGCGTTTCAGTTGCTAAAGTGTTGTTATAGGGATTTGAGGGGTAACCGAAGGGGTTGTAGAAGATAAAAAGAAACACGTAGTGACTGTGTGGTTTTGGTGCGTATGGAATTAATGGTACAACCATAGCTCTAAGGTAAAATTCATTTCTGTAAATGAATATAAAACCGAAATAAAATCATACAGGGACAATGAGAAGAAATGATGAAGATATAGTAGAGATAAAGGGGAGAAGAATGGATTTTTATATGATTATATAAACAAAGAGGACTTGAATGATGAATCCTTTTCCAAAGAAGATAAAGAGTTGGTTGGCCATTTCTTAGTAACATATAAGGATTCCAGGGTGGTAGGGAGGAGCAAGGGGAGACTATAAAAGTCTCTTATACAAGTTGGTGCTTGTACATATGGAAGTTGTAGCTTCCATTCAGTAGGTGCTGAAGAAACAGAGGTAGCAACCTCATCTGGGTTGTAGCTCAGATAAAATAAGAATGTAAAGAGGAGTTGGAGCTTGCCTTTCATTCATAAGAAGAAGAGGTTTTTCCCTTTTGGGTT
>ML777753.1:330806-393987 GCA_009831015.1 Picea engelmannii | reverse complement strand
AATTACTTGAGGCAGCAAGGATTCAGGAAAGGTAACACTGATAGTAATCTATATATTAAAGAAGAAAATGATAGCCTGATCATTGTTGAGATATATGTAGATGATATCATTTTTGGTAGTGATGATAATAGGCTCAGTAAACACTTTGCTGAAAGTATGCAGAAAGAATTTGAGATGTCCATGCTAGGAGAAATAAAGTTTTTCTTAGGCTTGCAAATTACTCAATATGATAAAGGTATTTCCATTTCTCAAACCAAGTATATCAATGAAATGCTTAAGAAATTTCAGATGGAATATTCTAAACCAGTTGGCACTCCCATGGTTACTGGTTGTAAATTAAGTAAGTTTGATGATACTAAAGATGTTGATCAGATAGTATACACATCTATGATTGGTAGTCTTGTTTATGCTACAGCTACAAGACCTGATATTATACATGCAATTTTGTCAAGTTGCTAGGTTTCAGGCTCCACCAAAAACTTCTCATCTACTTGCAGTCAAAAGACTTTTTAGATATCTTAAGGGGACAACAGAATATGGTTTATGGTATCCTACAGGTAATCATCTTGATTTATATGCATTCAATGATGTTGATTGGGCAGGTTGTGTTGATGACATGAAGAGTACTAGTGGAGAAACATTTTTTCTTGGAGGATGTCTTGTAAGTTTGTCAAGTAAAAATTTTTTAGCAGTGTCTCTATTTACTGCTGAAGCAGAATACATTGCAACTGCAACTTGTTGCACTCAGGTTCTATGGATGAAATAGATGCTGGAAGATATACATATTCATTATAATGAACATATACCTATCTTTTGTGATAATACCAGTGCAATTAGTATTTCTAAAAGTCCTGTTATGCATTCCAAAACAAAGCACATTCCCATTAAATTTCATTTTCTAAGAGAGAAGGTTATGTCTAAAGTTAGTAAAGTGGAATATGTTGGCACAAAGGATCAGATAGCAGATGTATTTACTAAACCTTTATCTAAAATTAAATTTGAAAGTCTCAGGTATCAGTTGGGGGTTTACCCTCTATAATTTCATTTCATTCTCAAATATTGCACGGGCTTCATTATAAAATCAGACTCCATAGGTTTATTGACTATTATTGATAGGGGGGAGTTGCTGATGAAATGATACATCTTTGCAAAATATTTTCTTTGCTTAGGGGGAGTATGGTTGATTCCTTTTCCATAGATGTCAAAAGGGGGAGAAGAGATTTAAATTTTTCCATCAATGCCAAAGGGGGAGTTTGTTGGTAGGGCTTGTAGTTTGCACAGGGAAGTTTACACAGTAGGGCAGTTTGCACAAGGCAGTTTACATAGTAGGGAAGTTTGCACAGTTTGCACAGGGCTTGGTTTTGTCATTAATGTCAAACTTTAAAATTCCAAAGGGGGAGTTTGTTGGTTAGTTTTCACAGGCACCGTGGTTCCTAATTTGGAGATCATCATGTCTCTCGACATCGCGAAATGCGAAACCATGACTTAATCTCCATTTCGGATTTTCGGATACTAGGAGTTGGAGGTTTCAAGGACACTCACGAAAAGAATGATGAAATCGTGAAATGCAAAACCACGACTTAATCTCCATTTCAGAGTTTCAGATACCGAGACTTGGAGGTGTCAAGGACATTCACGACAAGAATGATGAAATCGCAAAATGTGAAAGATCATAGCATGTCAAAGACTCCATTTCATAGTTTCGCAGACCGGGAAATCAAAGATCAAAGGAAATTTAACCTTTGAAGTAGTGAACCTCGAAATCCTGAAACAGATACATCAACAAACCACGTCAGCTAAGGACACATGGCACAATCAGGCAATGACAAGTGTCAAGCTGATTCAACATTTCAAGCACATGTAAGTCATGAATCAGAGTGACATGTGGTAGCTATTCGACATGTGTCAATCCACGTGTGACGTCAACAGGTTTACGTCACATTGAAAATTTCTATTTCAGGGTTTTACATAGCAAGCAGAAACTCCACCATCACGAAGTCTCGAACTTCGAAATGCCGAAAGGGACTTTTGTGAGTCTCGAAAACCCGAAAGGAAAAACTTCGAAATCCTGTCAAACGTCCATCTCAGTGGGTTATGTGAACCATCTGATCACTTTGGATATTTTGTGATCATGAATTTTATAATGTTGGAGTCACGATGACTCGAAGGGAAAAACGATGAAATCCTGTCAGCTGTTCGATTAAGAAAAGAAGGGATCAAATTATGAAGTTTTGTGGACCATTGATCTGGCACCATTTTGAGGATTGCGACTTGGAGTGTCGAGACTCCTCACCACAGGAATGCTGAAATGAAAAAATACCGAAATGCGAAATGGCAAAATCAACGCGAGACCCTATGCTTGTAATCCAATGGTGTTGGATACTTGGAAATCTGATCGAAGGGCTATTGTTTCTCTTCATGATTAATTATTCAGTTACGATTCAGTTAGCAGAACCAAATCATGGTTCTTGGACAGTTGGCGTTTCAGTTGTTGAAGCGTTGTTCTAGGGATTTGAGGGGTAACCGAAGGGGTTGTAGAAGATAAAAAGAAACACGCAGTGTCTATGTGGTGTTGGTGTGTATGGAATTAATGGTACAACCACAGATCTAAGGTAAAATTCATTTTTGTAAATGAATATAAAACCGAAATAAAATCATACAGGGACAGTGAGAAGAAATGATGAAGATATAGCAGAGATCAAGGGGAGAAGAATGGATTTTGATATGATTATATAAACAGAGAGGACTTGAATGATGAATCCTTTTCCATAGAAGATAAAGAGTTGGTTTGCAGGTTCTTAGTGAAAGAGAAGGATTCCAGGGTGGTAGGGAGGAGCAAGGGGAGACTGTAAAAGTATCCTGTACAAGTTGGTGCTTGTACATCTGGGAGTTGTAGATTCCATTCAGTAGGTGCTGAAGAAACAGAGGTAGCAGCCTCATCTGGGTTGTAGCTCAGATAAAATAAGAATGTAAAGAGGAGTTGGAGCTTGCCTTTCATTCATAAGAAAAAGAGGTTTTTCCCTTTTGGGTTTCCTCATGAAAAATCACTATGTCACTGTTTCATTTATGTGATTGTATATTTATTAGTTAAATGTATTACTGCAAGTTAAATGTTAAAGGCATGATTTATTGACTAATAAGTAATCTTCTTATAAAATGAAAGAAATTTATACAATTGATTCACCCCCCCCTCTCAGTTGACTTATCCTGTACAACAAACGTCTTCTTGGGGATCGCTTATTCCTTCCTCCAATTCATATACTACTCCTCCTGTCGGGTGTCAACCAATTTCTTGAATTTCCTGCTTCAAATACGTTTCCTGCTCTTCGTAGTTCATAACTTTAAACCTAGTTCCTTGAGGATCATCCTTCTTGGTCGCCACCTCATCCCAGTCTTGACCGTTTTCAGTGAAAATTTCATCTTCAAATCGGTCATGGGCATAAGGCCAACAAGATGATACCTGCAACGCATGCTGTAGAACAAGGCCCTTGAGGATCATGTTTTTGTATCACCATTCTGGAACCGAAATTCCAATTGAACTAGCCCAATTGTCTTAGCATGCACGGTGTCTTTGACCATGCAGAAGCCAATATGAAACCCATACGTTATGAAAGCCCGGTTCTTGTCTTTTACTAAAGTTGTGTTGTATCCTTGTCGGATGGTTTGATAGAAAATTTCCCCTAACACTAGCCAATTGGGAACATAAATGGGTAATAAGTAGGGTGCCCCCTAGGCATCGAAAACCCTGATGTAGTTTTCTCTTTCATCTAATTACCAGTGACCAATTTTGGCTATAACCTTCTTTACTTCATCTGATAGCCTAGGGCATTCTTTCCTGAAGAGAAAAAAGTAAATGCGTGCAATAAACTGATCACAGATAACAACATAATATTTCTTGTACCTATTCTCCCATAAGATGATGAATTATACATGGACCACGAGCTCCAAAGAGTGCCAAATCAGGTTCATCCCAGAGAAAGTGTTCCTAGCGCAGATGGTGTCTAGTAGATATGAGGCCATGTAGAAGGCGGGGGTATCTCCCTCCTTCGGCACCTGAGCCTGTCTTATGTAGGTGCTCAACTGTTTGGAGATGATGACACCCCAATTGAAACCTGCGCTTGAAATGGCGACTGTAAAAGCCAGAGGCATCCAAGCTTCTGAAAATCAGGAGCAGTCCTTCTCCCCATGTAACCTGCAGAGTAGAGCCATGAGATATATGTATGGCTCCTTGAGATTGGATGTTGGGTACCATCCAACATTCTGGTTCGTGATTTTTGTTTGTCTTCCCTCCACCAAGATGCCATAATTTTGCTGGTATCGTGTGATGCATAGAAACTCAGGACGAAATCAATTCTCAGTTTTAGCTCAGATTCCTTTAGCTTGTAGTAAGTCTGAACTTCTGATGGCAGGAAAAACCTGATGCATTCGTTGTTATAATCATTAATCATACATTTTTGTGCATCAACGTGGTCAATAAGCCACTTCAGGAGCTTAATGCAAGGAAATATTGGAGATTGGCTTTCCACCATGTGTAAATAATCCCTACAAATATTTGGGAGGACATCGTCGTCGAGCTTCCTTGTATCAGGGTTGCTGTGTAGGGTATATTAGAGGGGTTCTTCCCTCTTTATTTTCTTGAACAATTCTTCCCAGTGAGGAAAAGTTGTCTTGGCTCCAATACTTGCCTCTGTATCTCTGAACGCTGGGGGCTGCACAAAGGGCTCCTTAGTGATAGTCTTAATGACAGACAACGGCTTGGGAGGGAACTCTAATTGTCTTGCAACCGTTGAGGAGGAGCCCTCTCCTACTTCTGATTCTTTTGGCTTTGGCGCTCTTGGAGATTTCTTGGTGGAAGGCTTCTTCGGAGGCATTGTCCCAGAAATTAAAACCCGCCCTTTAAAAATGTATACAGAGCAACGTTGGGTGAGAACACATAAAATGTAGCGTAAAACCATTAAGCAAACTCATACCTGTAATGCTTTCTAAGATAATTGTTTAATACTCAATGGACTTTGGATGCTTCCTCCGAACTGTTAGATTCTCTCTTCTGTCTGTTCTAAATTTCTTGATGTGCAGAATGGAATCACACACAATGGCTTGAAAAGGATATAACTAGGGAGATAGTATCGGTCATACCAATTAGTTAGTACGAGTAATGAATGTAGATTCAAAATAAACCACAATCATATTTCTGCAGATAAATCTTGACTGGTTAACGGTGGAGGCACAGATGGAGATGCATTATATCAATGAGTTTAACGGTTCTTTTTTATTCATACACGAGTCAGTAACTAATGTGCGATACACCAATTAACTAATAACTGTAAGTGAAACGTACCTAACACATTTAGGAGTTAACACATCTCGTCACATCATGTCACCCAGTGAATGGATCGGGGGTTGGCTAGTATCTGTGTGTACTCCCGATACTATCATTTTGATAAAACTTTTGACGCCGATGATATCCGGGATTGGTGAGTGGGAGAAATTTCAGGTGTGCAGTCTATCAAAGGGTCATAAACTTTCATCTTCGGAAACGTTTCGGGAGTCGGTGGTCGGTGAAGTCATTATTCTATTTGTGCGACACTTACTATTATACTTATTTTCCGAAGCCGAATGAATTGGTCTTCGGCAAATTCCCTGCCAGGGCTTATTCGCATAAAGAAAATATTTCATCGGCCGACGCCGATGAAGGTCGACACTCGACTAATTTGACTTCTTAAACGATTTCTCCATCTTTAAATTTTATCGATGTCGAACTTCAAGTAGTTGTTAAATCCATTTTAAAGTTAAGATGAATCTTTGTTGTATGTTTATGAAAACTTTACTTAATTCAAACATGAAACACATAAGATAAGTGAAAGTATCAGTTTCATACCGAAGAAAAAACAATCAAAATGTAAAATAATGGGTGGTACCCAAAAGGAAATGGTCACAAACCTTTTAGGGTTTGTTGAGTGCTCAACAAATGACGATTCACTGGGTGAACCCAGAATCTCTGGCTATTATTACACACACACACACATATTATTATTATTATTATTATTATTATTATTATTATTTTATATATTATTGGAAGTATTTTTTTAGGGCTTGGCCATTCACTGGGAGGTCATCATGTTCCCCCCTCATATTCTGAAACTGGTAAGTGACTACTCCAATATTCTTAGCCACCTAGAAAGGTCCAAGCCATAGGTTCTAAAACTTAGAATGTTTCCCTTTTGGCTCATTCGCTCTGTCCCATTTCAGGACCAAGTCTCCCACTTCAAAATTCTTTTCTTTAGCCTTATGCTTATCGAACCATCTTTTCACTATCTACTGATGAGCTAGGAATTTTGACTTAGCCTTCTCTCTCTCTTCTTCCAGCATGAGTAGAGTATTAATTCTTTGTTGCATGGCCAATGAGGGTTCCTCATTGGAATCTTGGGCCAGTCGAAGAGATGGCAGATAGAGCCTGTTCGGGAGGATGGCTTCCTGCCTGTAGACCAAAAAGTATGGAGAATTTCCTATGGCTTCTTTGGGTGTGACCCTATCATCCCATAGAGCATTATGAAGTAGATTATGCCAATTTATTTGGTTATCCATACCCATTTTTTTTAATATCCTTACCAGGTTTTTATTCGTTGATTCCTCTACACCATTTCCCTGAGGGTAATAATTTGTAGAGTACTTGATTATGATCCCTTTGTCCATAGAAAACTCTGTCAATAAGGTAGAAAAAAAATAAGCTGCATTATCAAAGACCAGAACAGACAGAACACCAAACCTTGTGATCAGTTGTTGTTCTATAAATTGGATTACTACCTTCTCATTTACCCGAGTTAGAGGAATGGCCTCTGCCCATTTTATGAAATAATCGGTGGCAGCAATAATAATAATAATAATCTATTTTTAAGGTCACGACCAAGCCAACACACCAAATTGGTGTATAAGACGCCCTTGTTTGTGGGACAAGGGACCCCCCCTCTGCCCATCGATTTGACTGGTAAAGTCTACGAAGGTATACATACCCTACCCCCCTCTGGATTTGAACTTGTGACCTCTTAAGAGGAAACACATGTTCTTAACCATTAGGCCCACTCAGGATGTAAGAATATACTTGTGCAATTTTGACGAGCTCGGGGCAATTTCCCCTATTATGTCTAACCCCCATTGTTCAAAAGGCCTCGAGATAGTCACAGGATGAAGTGGGACTGCTGCCCTTTTCTCCTTTCCAGCGCTTATTTTACAAGTCTTACAGTTCCTAGCATAGGTATGAGCATATTTGAACAAGGTGGGCTAGTAATAGTCGGCTCTCAGAATCTTATGAGTGGTTGTGTTTCCTGCAAAATGTCCCCCGGCAAGTCCGTCGTGGAGTTCTTTTAGCACTTTATCAATGTCTTCTCATTCGAGACATCTCAATAGTACTCCATCATAGTGGATTCGGAAGAGCACCTAATTTATAAGGCTATACTATGCAGATTTTAACCTCAGGGCTCTCCTTTCCTTAGGGTTGAGGTTCTCGGGACAAGTGACGTGATGTAGAAGATAAATTAAATCCTTTTACCAGGAGCCATGTCCTGGGGAGATGTATGCTACTTCGTTGCACCATAGTGCCATTTCATTTTCCCACATGGAATCTTCATTTGCTTGATCTTGGGCTTTGGCTGTGAGCTTGCACAAACCTTGTCCTTTTACTAGTTTGGAAGGTTTTATATCTAGATCAAATTCCTAGACTACTGCCATCCAGTTCCCCCTTCTTTCCCCCATTTCTTGTTGGGTAAACAGGGATCGCACTGCATGGTGTGGCACAATCACCTTTGTGTGATTCTTGAGGATGTAAGACTTGAAATTCTTTATGGCCTTATAGAACACATAGTCCTATTTGTCTATGGCAGGATAATTGAGCTCAACTCCTTGAATATTGGTACTCATAAATGACACTGGGGCTTTGTTGTTGTCATCATCCTTCTAAGTCAAAACTGCAACTAGCGATTGGTCGGAGGTGAAAGTATAAAGGTTAAAGTCTCTATTGAAATCGGGGCTTCATAGCACCAGTGCCTAGGATATGGAAGCTTTGATATTGTTGAAAGCATATTTTCGCTCATCATCCCACTTAAATTCGACATCTTTTCGAATCATCTTTTGTAAGGGTTTGATGATTTCGGAAAAATCGGGAGTAAATTTCCTCACAAAATTGATTTTCCAAAAAAAGGACTGCATAGTTTTCTTGTTATGGGGCAGTGGAAATTGAGCTATGGATTTAATTCTTTCGGGGTCTATGCGAATCCCAGTTTGAGATATAATGTGACCTAACAACTTACCTTCCTCGACATGAAAGATAGTTTTCTTGGGGTTTAGAGATATACCATATTTCCAACACCTTTCGAAAATATGAGTTAAGTGCTGGATGTGTTCTTCTCTACTCTTCGAACACACTGTTACATCATCTAAATACACTACCACACACCTATTGATAAGTCCCCAGAAAGCTACATCCATGGCCCTTTGTAAGTTTTCTCCTGCGTTGATTAACCCAGAAGGCATGAATTTATAAGCGAAGGTTCCCCATTTGGTTCAGAAGGTGGTTTTTAAATGATCTTCTTCTGAAATCAATACTTGGTTGTAGCCTGAAAAACTATCTAGTAGGGAGAAAATATCTGAGCACGACACAGTCTGCAAGAGTTGTTCCATCAGCGGGACAGGATAATTGTCCTTTTTGGAAGCTCTATTGAGGTTCCAAAAATCCATGCATAATTGGATTTCTCCTGACGTTTTCCTCACCGGAACAAGATTTGCTACCTAGGTGGAATGCCTGACTTGGAAATTTATCTTCGCATCTAAAAGCTTCCTTAACTCATGATACATGAGAGGTTCCAGGGATGGATGATACTTTCGGAGCTTTTGCTGGAAAGGTTTTATTTCTGGTTTCAATGGGATGGTGTGTTGAATAATGCAGGTGTCATATGTTTTCAAATACTTATAGGACCATGCGAAGATGTCGTGATATTGTCTAAATAATTTGAGGTAGGCTTTCCTCTCTTCCTTATATATGGTTTTTCCGAGGTTCACATTCTTCATTTTCTCTGGGGTTCCAAGATTTATAGTTTCATGGAGGGGGCAAGAGCTACCAGTCTTTGCATTTTTTGGTCCTTTAAATCATTCCTTCAGATCAAATAGATTCTCTAGATTAGCTACCCCCCTCGGGATTGTGTGAGCCTTCGGTTCTGTTCGAAGATCGGTTCCTATTGATTTCTCTTGGAACTCTTCATCATCAATAGAAAGATATTTGAAATTGTCTTGGTTGGTTAAGAAGTTTATGATCTATTCATCTCCCCGAAAGACTTTCCAATTAGAAATGTTATTAGGTACTGATGGTTTGTAGAGCAGTTCTATAGTAAATCAGGAGGCTTCATAATCTTCTAGAGGCGACAGTATGGAAGCGGCTATGGCTAAGGAGTCAGAAAGAATATTCTTTGCCCTAGGAATCACCTTGATATTGAAAGGCTCAAAGCGCTCTATTAACCTATGCACCTCCTATTGGTAGTTCTTAAGATGAGGTGAATTGCAGTGTATAGTATTCCTTACTTGTCTAACAATAATTTCAGAGTCTCCAAAAACTTTAAATTCTTTGACATCTAAATCTATGGCTTTCTTTAACCCTTGTACTAGAGCTTCATACTCGACAGTGTTGTTGGTACATTCGAATTCTAGTCTACAGGACAAGAAATGTCGTTTACCTTTATGGTCAATGAGTATGCACCTTGCTCCTGACCCTTCTTGTGATTTAGATCCATCAAAATAGAGGGTCCAAATGGGTGAACAACAATCGCTCCTTTCTCTTTCCTCTTTAATGTTTTGTTCTCCGATATTTTCTCCCACAAGTCCTAGCACAGAGTCTTGATAGAAGAGAGAGTATCTCATCGACATCGATGATTCTTCTTGGAAAATCATTTTATATTTTTGGGTAAATGGAACATTAGACAGGAGAGGAGAAAATTTCCCAAAAATGGGAATCACAGGAATAATTACCCAACATGGGAAAGTCCATGGATGCGGGTTCGTTCAGGGTTTCTATATTAGTGACTGTATGCTTCAAATATTTCTCCCTATCGATCTTGATCATGTTGTTGTGTCCCTTCAGTGGTAGCCAAAGGTGTGCCCAATATGTACTAAAATATCCATTGAGATTTTCAGACCAATCTCAGCTCAACAATAGCCCATATGCCGTTGGGATATCTATTACAATGATGTCAATCACTTGCACAAAATTAGGATGTGTCGCTATCCTGATCATCACATCTTTGAGTTCTCCCATGACCTTGACTTAGGTTCTATCTAATTGTATGACATGATTATCACTTTTGAGAGGGACAATGCCTAATTTATTACAAATGGCCAAGGGAATCACATTGTAGTACACCCCAGAATCTACCAAGAAATTGTGAAGGTTCCTATTGAAGACTTCAAACATCAGGAGGAAATGTGGAACAAAAGGATTTTCCCTTTTATCTCCTGAACAAGTGTTCATAGTCGGATTGCTCACTAAATCGGTGGAAGACATATTTCTTTCTAGATCGTTTTCCACCTTTGGGTTTCCTACGGAGCTCAAAGCTTGTAGCAGAAAGTATTTCTGCCAGGGAATCCTACACATGTCCATAATGGATATGTTGTCCCTTAAATTATTCAAATCTTTGATCATGTTATAATCTATTTTGGGCGATTCCTGGGTATGAATGCTTATAGTCTTCTTTCCGAAAGTGGAAGGCATTTTCAGGCGATCACGAGTTGCTTTACTCTTCGAGACTTGGGTGATGTCGACATATTTCGATCCAGGTGGACCCTTATTGCACGTCTGTATCACCGATAATTTCGCGGGTCGTTCCTGGGACTCAAACAAGTCTCTAAAAGGCAGGATCAGGTCAGGATCCCATATCAGCATGGCCATGTCCCGTGGTCAATCAATCTCTTCCTGATCGACACTATTGATAGCCGAACTACTTGGTTGTTCGGTTAGGGAGACTTCATCTAGGAATTGATTGGCCATCAAATTCATGGCATGTATCCATTGAGTGCAGTTTCTTTCGGAGTGGTTTTCCTGGTCATACATGTAGAAAGAATTAGACGCAACGTTCCTTGGATCAATATTTAAGTTGGCTGGGGGAGGTTCAATTGATTTGAATGGCGGGTTTCTTTTAAAGAAAGTATTATAGGGCCTTTGGCCTAGGTTTACCTCCCATGCACTTCTTTTCATGTCTATAATCTCATTTGATAATTTCTTAACCATGCGTTGCAGATCCTCTACATCCCCATTACCTTTGTTGGGAGTTTGTTTGACTAGTTTCCCCGATGGTCTAGTTAAAAGAAGTCCTCTCCTAGGAGGGGGTTGGGTCTCTCTTTTTGCTAAAGAAGCTTGGCCTTCCTTACATCCTTTCATCTGGAACTCTATCATCTTGGCTTCTTCAAAATTTTCTGCAAGGGTTTGCTTAGCGACTCTTTTCACAAGCATAGAAATAGAAGCCGGAAGCTCATTGGCATAAACCTCAATTTTCAATTGTTGAGTTGGTTTCACCGTAGGATGGAATTTGTTTAAAATGGTCATGAATATTTGATTGAGATATTTGACCCTCTCTTTTGGGGTCATGGTGGCTATGAGCAACTCAGCCATCAGGGCTCCCATAGTAGTTTCTTTCGCAAATTTGTCTAAAAAATATTTTTGGAACTTAGTCCAACTGGTTATAGATCCTACTGGCAAATAAAAATACCATGTAGAAGCTGATTTTTCAAATGTGTAGGGAAACAGTTTGCATACTATGTCTTCATGTTGAATGTTCATCAGCCTGATCGCAAGTATGAATTTCTTGATATGATCTTCAGGTAAACCTGAAGTCTCGGGATCATACTTAGGGAGCATCTTTTTCGGGTGTTGGGGAAGATTATGTACTCGCCCAGGGATGACCACGACATCTCTGATCAGCCAAGGTTGGTTGTCTTGGAGTGGGATTTACCTCTCCTCCCCATGATCATTATTACCTTCCATATCTTCAGAACCCGAGTTGAGCTCCTCTTCTCTTGAAAAATCGTTTATCTTGGAGATATTTCTGGCTGGCGTTTCGGGTATTAGATCAAGAGGTTCTTGGATTTCGGTAATCATGAAATCTATCAATTTTTATACGGAGTGTATGAAAACTTCTTCAGAAGTACTAACCACTGGTATTATTTTTTGTTTTCTTAGAGGAAGGATAGGAGCTAAGGAAAACCCGCCGATTTGCTAGGTGTAGGCTCTAGTGATTCTCCAGAACTGATTCACTTCCTCGTGAGGAAGGGCGTAAGGTATTTCAGGGTGAAAAGGTTCTTCCTTGAGCTGGGGTGAGTTACCCACTTTGGGAGTACTCAGTAAGTGTGGGCTATCTGTTGAATGACTAGCCATGCATGTGGACCATTATGAATCTGTAGGTTGTTTGAAATATTGTATAAATTATAAACTCTGCCATTCATTCTCAGGCCCTCCTTCAAGCACAAATTCCGTTGATGGGTCTTAAAACCCTTGACTCAACAACAAGAACCAAACCCTCCACCAAGGCTGAATTAGACTTTGCGGCATTTAATATGGAATGGTTCTCCAGATCTTGTGATCTGGCCGATTTATCGATGGGCTTTATGTTTTCTTGTGAAGGCTCTTCCTTTAGTTAAGACGATTCTTTTTCTGTACTTCTCTTGGGTGGGGCTGGTATGAGAGATACAAGACAGTATAAACCAACTTGAGAATAATACGACAAACTTTTAACTATTGGGAAGAGGTTGAGCTTGGGATAACCCACTGCTCAAACATGCAGACAGTGATTCTATGCCAAAGGGCCTAATATTAATACATCAACCAAATGAGCATCCAATTACTCTCTGAGAAAACCGATTAATAGAAAGAAAACACATATGTAATCAAGATCATGGTAAGAAAAATAATTCATCTACCATAACATTCATCACATAACAACACAACGATTTTATCTTCATCATTAAAGCAAAGAACATCAAAACATTGCACCAGATAACTTGACAAAATAATTAATTTCTCTTACTCATTTACTGCATCATTCTTGGAACAAGATAGGAAGTAATTCTTCTACAACTCCAATCGCATACATCTGATGAAAATAGCTTGTATTTGGTCCAGAAGGACTTCCCAGTTTATAGCAGTCTCAAAATAGTTATCAACAACCAAAAAAGAAAGAGTTCTTTCAATAACCATCGACCCCTCACTAATTGGTCGATGTCCTTATTTATAATATAAAATTCAACCGAAATTAACAACTAAGTACAGTTTGAACCAAACAAAAATCACCACGTGGCGTTATCATCTAATAGTATCTTCAACAATACACCTAAGATGTTCCTTGAAAAGGGTGACTCCTTTCATATTCAGACCAACTGATAAATAGTTCTTCACAAGTGTTGGCCCACGAAAATCTGCGTTGTTCCATTGGATCCGCATATATCCCCCTGATGTCTGTTGCATGCACCCGGTACTTTGTTAAACTGAAGTTCAATTGTTGAAGCATGGTTTGGGCGTTGATCGGATGTTCTACGAACTATTGTACTTGCCCTGACTTTGCATCGATTATCTTTGCAAACTGTTCTGTCCAAAGTAAGTCTTGTTCAGCATATAACTTGATCACTTCACTTAGGTCGATAAATGTATCAAGGGTGTTGAACTCGGGTAGCCCGATGTAATTCATTATTTTATTGATTTTATCCCAATGCTTCTGGCATCTGGTCCATTGTCCTTGGATTTCTTTATGTGGGTATCAAGACATTTTAGCCCAGTATTTGGCCGATTGCTTCATGTGATTGAGACTACTTTTACCCACAAGCTGAATGCCATGTTCTTCCTTCTCTCAGACCTGTTGGAATACTTCAATGTATCTGAGCCTTTCCACCACCTGCGATTTCTCATACCATCTCTCCATCTCCTTACATGTCGCGAATTCCATGAGAGTGTCCTCCTGGAATTCGAATATATTCAATATTAACAAGTGCCATTCTTTCTTGAACTCATTGTAAACTCTTCCGAACTCATCTTTCAGATACATAGTGCTCTGCGTAGCACCCTTATAGTATTCGACAAGATGGCTCAGGTGTTCGATCTCCTTCAGGGTGTTAGCCAATTCCTTTTCATCCCTACTGGCTCTATCCTGGGTAGAATTGGAAAGGGCTTTTCCTACGTCGATTAGTTCAGACGCATGGGCATCTCCAGTGTTGATTAAGTTCTCCTCTGTGGTAATCAAGATGGATTGATCCAAAGTGGTCCTTTGCTTCTTTGTAGTCCTTTTAACGATGGCCTTCCTCTTTTGATCGTAGGATATCGCATAGATGTATGCTACCTCGTCTACCGGCTCTGGTATTTATTGATCACCCCATGTGAGGTTGTCTCCCAGCTACCTGCGGTGTATATATGTTCAAGAGTGGGCTCTCAAACCTCATCATTTTGTCTTGTGGGTCTGACCTCTATTTGTCACTCATCAGGGATTTGGATATTGGGCGAAATAGAGATGTCAAGAACATGTTTGTTGCTTACTTGTCCATCGGCTGTAGAATTGCTGATTTCGTTTTGTGATGATCCTTTCTCAGTATCCTCCGGTTCAGGTTGATCATATGGATTCACTTTGGTTTCCATCTCATAGGGTTCTTTTGTGTCAAGGTCACCTTCGGCTTTTGTTTCTGTTTGTGAGATCTTCTTGTCTTGAACCTTGGGCTCAGGGGAAGGGGTTTTCTTGGGACATTATTCCTGTTGGACCTGCAACTGGGTGTCATGAGCGGGCTGCAAACTTTTGTCGTCACTGTATATATGTATAAGTGTGCTCAAGGGATTGAGAGATTGTGTTTCTATTGACAATCGACCTATTTCTAGTTGAGTTGGCCCTCCTTCCAAGGGATTGATCGACGATGTTGTAGATTCAGGTTTTCCTAACACATTGGTGTTATCGGGAACTATGGAACTAGGATCTCTTAACTCTGTCGGGACGCTTTAGATGGTAGTTGAAATTGCAGGTCTTATGATAAGGTACGATTCATCTTGCATCCACTTCATTAGTAGTTGAGTTTGTTGGTATAAAAGTGCGCCCCTCTCTTGTGTTTTTTGATCTTCAAGGAGATCCCTGATTTGTGTTGGGGATTCCTGATGAGCTTTCGCGACCTCAATGTCTTTTTGGGGATCACTTATTCCTTCGTCCAATTCACATGCTACTACTCCTGCCGAGTGTCGGCCAATTTCTTGAACTTCCTACTCCAAATACATTGACTGCTCTTTGTATTTTATAGCTTTAAACCTAGTTCCTCGAGGCTCAGCCTTCTTGGCCACCACCTCATCCTAGTCTTGACCATTTTTAGTGAAAATTTCATCTTTGAACCGGTCATGGGAATAAGGCCAACAAGATGATACTTGCGACGCATGTTGTAGAACAAGGCCCTTGGGATCATGTTTGCAGAATCAACCATTTTGGAACTGAAATTACAATTGACCTAGCCGATGTTGCTTAGCATGCACAGTGTGTTTGACCATGCAGAAGCCAATATGAAACCCATACGGTATGAAAGCCCACTTATTTTCTTTTAGAAAAGTTGTGTCTTATCCTTGCAATATGGTTTGATAGCAAATTTCCCCTAACAATAGCCGATTAGGAACATAAATGGGTAATAAGTGGTGTGCTCCCATGGTGCCGAAAACCCTGATGTAGGTTTCTCTTTCATCTAAATACTAGTGACCATTTTTTTCTATAACCTTCTTTGCTTCATCTGACAGCCTAGGGAATTCTTTCCTAAAGAGAAAAATGTAAATGCGTGCAATAAACTGATCACAGATAACAACATAGGATTTCTTGTACCTGTTTTCCCATAAGATGTTGAAGCATACATGGACCATGAGCTCTGAAGAGTGCTAATTCAGGTTCATCCCAGAGAAAGCGTTCCTATTGTAGATGGAATCTAGTAGATACGAGGCCATGTAGAAGGCGAGGGTATCTCCCTCCTTTGACACCTGAGCTTTCCTTATGTAGGTGCTCAATTGTTTGGAGATGATGGCACCCCAATTGAAACCTACACCTGAAATGGCGACTGTAAAACCTAGAGGCATCCAAGCTCCTGAAAATCAGGAGTAGTCCTTCTCCCCATGTAACCTGTAAAGTAGAGACATGAGATATATGTATGGTTCCCTAAGATTGGCTATTGGGTACCAGCCAACAGTCCGGTTCATGATTTTTGTTTGTCTTCCCTCCACCAAGACACCATGATTTTTCTAGTATCATGTGATGCATAGAAACTCAGGACAAAATTAGTGCTCAGTTTTAGCTCAGAGTCCTTGAGCTTGTAGTAACTCTAAACTTCTGATGGTAGGAAAACCCCGATGCATTTTCCATTATCATCATTAATCATACATTTTTGTGCATCAGCGTGGTCAATAAGCCACTTCAGGAGCTCAATGCAAGGAAATACTAGAGACCGGCTTGCCACCATGTGAAAATAATCCCTATGAATATTTGGGAGGACATCATTGTCGAGCTTCCTTGTCTCAAAGTCACTGTGTGGGGTATATTCGAGGGGTTCTTCTCTCTTTATTTTCATGAACACTTCTTCCCAGTGAGGAAAAGTTGTCTTGGCTCTAATACTTGCCTTTGTATCTTCAAACACTGGGGGCTGGACATAGGGCTCTTTGGTGATCGTCTTAATGAAAGACAATGACTGGGGAGGGAAATCTAATTGTCTTGCAACTGTTGAGGAGGATCCCTCTCCTACTTCTGATTGTTGTAGATTTTTCTCTCTTGGCGATTTCCTGGTGGAAGGCTTCTTCGAAGGCATTGTCCCTGTAATTAAAACCCTCCCTTTAAAAATGTATACAAAGAAGCGTTGGGTGAGAACACATAAAATGGAGTGTAAAACCATTAAGCATACTCATACCTATAATGCTTGGTAAGATAGTTGTTTAATACTCACTGGTCTTTGGACGCTTCCTCTGAAATGTTAGCTTCACTCTTCTGTCTGTTCTAAATTTCTTTCTGTGCAGAATGGAATCACGCAAAATGGATCGAAAAGGATATAACTGGGGAGATACTATCAATCATATCAATTAGTTAATATGAGTAATGAATGCAGATTCTAAATAAACCACTATTGGATTTCTATGGATAAATATTGACTGGTTGACGATTGAGGTGTGGATGGAGATGCATTGTATCGGTGAGATTTAATGGTTCTTTTTATTCGTGCATGAGTCAGTAACTAATGCACGATCCACGAATTAACTAATAACTATAAGTGCAACGTACCTAACACATTCAGGAATTAACATGTATCGTCACGTCATGTCACCCGACGAATGGATCGGGGGCTGGCTAGTATCTGTGTGTACTCCTGATACAATCCTTTTGATAAAACTTCCGACGCTGATGATATCCAGGATTGGTGATCGGGATAAAGTTCAGGTACACAGTCTATCAACGGGTCATAAACTTTCGTATTTGGAAACGTTTCGGGAGTCGATGGTCGACGACATCATTATTCTATTTGCACGACACTTAATATTATACTTATATTTTGAAGCCAAATGAATTGGTCTTCAGCAAAGTCCCTACCGAGGCTTATTCACATAAAGAAAATATTTCATCGACCGACACCGATGAAGGTCCGCACTCAGCTACTTTGACTTCTCAAATGATTTTTCCATCTTTAACTTTTACCGATGTCGAACTTTGAGTAGTTGTTAAATCCATTTTAAAGTTAAGATGACTCTTTGTTGTATGTTTAAGAAAACTTTACTTAATTCAAACATGAAACACATAATATTAGCGAAAGTATTAGTTTCATACCAAAGCGAAAACAAACAAAATGTAAAATAACAGGTGGTATCCAAAAGGAAATGGTCACAGACCTTTTAGGGTGTGTTGAGTGTTCAACATATTCCTACATATTCCCTTTCTCACTCAGTTCTTTTTGTACTAACAGGTTTCTTACAGTTGGGTAAGGAACAATAACCTTAGTTCTGGATTTCAACAGGTAATACCGGAAGTGTTTCACTTCTTTGAAAACAACATATGCCTGCTGATCTACTGTGGGGTAATTAATCTCTGCTCCTTTGAAAGATGAACTCATGAAGGAAATGGGTATCTCATTGCTTTCAACATTTTTCTGTGTTAGCACAACAACATAAGATCGGTGAGACACAAAAGTGTAAAGAGTGAAATCCTGAGAAAAGTTGGGACTCATCAAGGAAGGGGGTTCTATTATTGATTTTCTAATTGATTCAAAAGCATGACTTTCTTGTGGTCCCCAACGATACAAAACATCCTTTTTAATTAAATTCTATAATGGTCTTGCCATTTCTGAGAATCTTGGGACAAATCTTCTGACGAAATTAATCTTGCCCAAAAAGGACTACATGGCATTTTTAGAAGAAGGAGAGGGAAGCTTAGAAATATCTTGGGTTATTTTAGGGTCAATAATCATTCCATCCTTAGACACTATAAACCCAATAAGTTTACCTTTCTCTATTTCAAAGACCGATTTCTTAGGGTTGAGGGATATGCCAAACTTGCGACATCATTCCAGGACAACCTTGAGGTGAGACAGGTGATATTTCTTGTTTTTAGAAAGTATGGTGACATCATTAAGGTAGACCATGACTGAATGGTTAATGAGGCCATGGAAAGAAATGCCCATTGCTCTCTAGAAAGTGGTGCCAATGTTTATTAGTCCAAAAGGCATTTTCATGTAGGGATAAGTGCCCCATGGGGTATGAAAGGTGGTCTTAAGCTGGTTTGAGGGAGACATAAGGACCTGGTTGTATCTCAAAAACCCATCTAGCAAAGATAGTCTTTCGAAACCAGACACCTGTTGTAGGATTTGTTCCATTGGAGGAACATGGTAGTTGTCTTTATCAGAAGCTCAGTTTAAGTTCTGAAAATTGACATAGAGTCGAATTTCAACACTTTTCTTTCTTACAGGGACTAGATTAGACACCCACTGCGTGTGCTTGACTGGGAAAATTATCTTTGCAGTTAGTAAATTGTTTATTTCCTTTTTAACAGTGGGTTCCAATTGAGGGTGCATCTTCCTCAATTTCTATTGAAAAGATTGAGTCTGGGGTTTCATAGGGATAACATGTTGTATGATGTTAGGATCAAATGTTTTCAAGTCATCATAAGTCTAAGAAAAAATGTCTTTAAATTATTTAAATAACTTTATAAAATAAGATCTTTATTGCTTGGAGCATCCCTTTCCCAAATTAATATTTTGAGGATTATCCTTTGTTCCTAAATTTACTGTCTCATAAATAAAAAAGGAACTATTAGTTTTACAATTGACCACCCCTCTAAATTTATCATGCAATTCATATAATTTCTCTAGTCTAACAACAGATCTGGGTCTTATCACTCCAAGATTCACTCCCAGATTGCAAATAAGAGTAAGCTTGGTAACATAGAAATGTAAATGGATTAAAATAGTTTGAATAGGTAGATCAACAAGAGAAGATTAAAAAGGAAGGCATCAGACTGCTGCAAATACATTCCATTTGGCATGGAGTCAGAACATCCTATAGATCAAAGGCAATCAAGCCGCCTACCAGACACAAGACTTATGAAAACATGGATAGAAGAATAGAAGGTAAACAAAGAGAAGAATAACCACATAACAGAGATCCTTTATGTAATATAGATTGAAGAGTGCTTGAATAATAATCTGTGATTAACAAGCAATTACCACAAATCCTTTGCAGCTCATGAATTCATTAACCAAAGGCAGATTTTCATCTTCAAAATTTGTAAATATTATTCAAGCAAGATGATAAGATAGAATGATAAAAAAGAACACAAAGTATTATAATAAACTCTCATGAATCCCTAGTGGCTTAAATGCTAATTACAATAGGCCCTCAGGCTTACAAATGAGCAACTAAAACTGCTCCTACTCTCTCAAGCCTCTCTTGGCTCATGAATCCAACCCCCTCTCCTCAAGATATCTCCTTCCTTAAATAGAAAATAGCATCCAAATAAAATTATGAGGTCTAATCCCATATCCTCAATTGGATTCTAAGCCTTGGATATAAGTGGCAACAATCAAAGAGACAAAAATCCAACAAACTGCTAATTTTTCAGGAATTTGTTGGAAGTCATTAATAAATTGTTTCCACCTCATGCACGAGGCCTTTTATGGAGATAAATATTAGGTCCAGGTTTCCCTTGACATCTAAATGATCCTTGATAAACCATTTGAATCCTCCTTGACAGGTGGAAACCTCCCAACAAGGTGAATATCAAAATCATGACCACTACAGGAAATTAGGCAGCGCCGCTGTAAAACAGTTGGTAGCGCCACTTCTATGTCTAATATCTCTCAAAAAATACCACATTTTGAAAACATGAGAGAGGTTTTTGTTATTTGGAATGTTATGAACAAAATCCTCGTCCATTTTTAAAAATACCTTCTCAATTTTTCATAATCAAAGTTTCAAGTTAGTGACTCAAAACTGGTAAAATAACTCCGCACAATTCGTTTTCTGCCAGAATTTAGGTAGCGCCCGCTTGTGTGTCTGCGTGCAATTCGGTAGCACAAATCCATGGGTGATTTTGATTCTTGGGACCTTGTGAGAGTTTTTTCAATTCTTTTTCTTGTCACTTGGCACCTTAACCAATCTTGTGCTAACATAGGCTCCATGGGGGATAGAGTCATCCTTGTGAGGCTTTAATAACTCTTGTAGTTTCAGTGCCTTATCCTTTGGGCTTGTGGATTCATTCTCTATTGCATCATGATGAAGACAACATACTGACAACTTATATTACTCTACTTTCAAATAGAAAGAAAACACACTTGCTCTTGATGGAGCTTATTTATGTACAAAACCTAAGCTAACTGACTTTTACAATGGGCTATGTGAAGGCAAACTTCCACCAAAGCCATTCAAACAACTTGTTGACATGATTCTTTATAATTCCAATGATTGAAAACATACAAGAGGAATATGACAATGGTTTGAAAACATTTCCTATATCTCCTCTAATTGTTGTTGACACAATAATGTTTACAGGTTCGAAAACATTTGAGAAATACAACACCATATACACCCCTACAGGGTCATGAAAATGGTGACAAAACACATGGGACTAATAGCATATTTATTTTCCCCCTTCAAGTTTCTTACTGTAAACTGTGGGTACAAGTGGAATAAGGATTGACATAGGTGGTTGTTGATCAACTGATGATTGTTGATTTACTTCTGGTTGTGAATAAATGATCTCTTCATGTGCCTCGACTAAGGGTTGCTCCTAGTCAAATATTTGGGTTATGTCTTATGTGACAAGGCCAACCTCTGCATCATACTCCTTGTCTTCATAGTGATCAAATATAGGATAAGATTTTTGTTCATCATCACTAGAATATTCATCAAAAATGGGCTACCCTTCATACCTATGATCAACCTCTAAAACAATAATTTCATCAAGAATATAATTGTTAAAAATATCCATTTTAGGAACAACAATAACTGTTGCTTCTAGTTGTTCATACACATGATTTTCATCTGAAATAGAGTTATGAATGTTGTCCTCTCTGAATACAGGAGTATTCTTTATGCTTTCATTTGGACAGTGAATAAAATCATTTTCATATTTATATTCGACAGAGTAATTTAACAGATCTTGAGCACATTCTACATATCTCTCACAATAGTTATGACAAATACTTTCAGAGGGATAAAACCTTTTGTAGTGTTCATTGAATACTCTGTGGAAATCCTTCAAGGATGAAATTCTGGAAGGGGGTAACAAGAAATACCATTTACGTGCATCCCCATCCAATGAATACATGAACATTTTCATCAAAATATCTTCATGATGGATGTCAAGTTGCTGCATCAAAGCATGAAATTCATGAACATGCTCAACAGGGCTATCATCCTTACCTTCGTAAAATCTGGGTAGAAGATCTTTCCATTCATCAATAAGAGGCATAGGATGTGGATAATCATCTATGGATGAGAAATTGAGTGGGGAAAACCTCCTGGCCAGGATATACTTCATAGCCATTTAATTGGTCTCATTCCGGTGGATTCACCAACAGATTTTGAACAATGGAGTTTCCATGGTGAATGTGTAGTCTTGAAGGTGTCCAACTTCAATCACCATCTAAAGCTGGATTTGTGCATTTTCGTTCTTCCCAGAGAGCTTTTCAATCTGCTCAAATCCATCCCTGGCAACAACACCAATTATGTTATCACTCCAAGAGTCACTCCTAGACTGCAAATGAGAGTAATATTGGTAACATAGAAATGTAAATGGATTAAAATAGTTTGAATAGGTGGATCAGCGATAAAAGAGTAAAAATGAGGGCATCATACTGCTGCAAATACATTCCATTGGGCATGGAGTCACAACATCCTACAAATCACAGACAATCAAGTCGCCTACCAGACAAAAGGATTATGAAAATATGGATAAAGTAATAGAAGGTAAACAAATATAAGAATAACCACATAACAAAGATCCTTTCTGTAATATATATTGAAGAGTGCTTGAACAATAATCTGTGATTAACAAGCAATTACCACAAATCCTTTGCAGCTCATGAATTCATTAGCCAAAGGAAACTTTTGATATTCAAAATCTGTAAATATTATTCAAGCAAGATGAAAAGATAAAATTATAACAAAGAACAAAAAGTATGATAAGCAACTCTCATGAATCTCTAATGGCATAAATGCTAATTACAATAGGCCCTCAGGCTTACAAATGAGCAACTAAAACTGCTCCTACTCTCTCAAGCCTCTCTTGGCTCATGAATCCAACCCCCTCTCCTCAAGAGATCTCCATCCTTAAATAGAAAATAGCATCCAAATAACCTTAGGAGGTAGAATCCCATATGGATAAAGTAATATAAGGTAAACAAAGATAAGAATAACCACATAACAAAGATCCTTTCTGTAATATATATTGAAGAGTGCTTGAACAATAATCTGTGATTAACAAGCAATTACCACAAATCCTTTGCAGTGCATGAATTCATTAGCCAAAGGTAGCTTTTGATATTCAAAATCTGTAAATATTATTCAAGCAAGATGAAAAGATAAAATTATAACAAAGAACAAAAAGTATGATAAGAAACTCTCATGAATCTCTAATGTCATAAATGCTAATTACAACAGGCCCTCAGGCTTACAAATGAGCAACTAAAATTGCTCCTACTCTCTCAAGCCTCTCTTGGCTCATGAATCCAACCCCCTCTCCTCAAGAGATCTCCATCCTTAAATAGAAAATAGCATACAAATAACCTTAGGAGGTAGAATCCCATCTCCTCCATTGTATTCTAAGCCTTGGAGATAGGTGGCAACAATCAAAGAGGCAAACATCCAACAAACTACTAATTTTCAGGAGTTTGTTGGAAGTCATTAATAAATTGTTTCCACCTCATGCATGAGGCTTTTTATGGAGATAAATATTAGGTGCAGGTGTCCCTTGACATCTAACCTATCCTTGAGAAGCCATTCAAATCTCCTTGATAGGTGGCAACCTCCCAACAAGGCGAATATCAAAACTGTGACCGCTATAGGGAATTAGGTAGCACTGCTGTAAAACAGTTGGTAGTGCCACTTCTATGTCTATTATCTCTCAAACCATACCACATTTTGAAAACTTGAGAGAGTTTTTTGTTATTTTCAATTTTATGAACAAAAACCTCCTCGAGTTTTAAAAAATACCTTCTCAGTTGTTCATAATCAAAGTTTCAAGTTAGTGACTCAAAACTGGTAAAATAACTCTACACAATTTGTTTTCTGCCAGAATTTAGGCGACGCTCGCCTGTGTGTCTGCGTGCAATTCGGTAGCACCAATCCATGGGTGATTTTTATTCTTGGGATATTGTGAGAGTTTTTTCAATTCTTTTTCTTGGCACTTGGCACCTTAACCAATCTTGTGCTAACACAAGCTACCACCTCTGCATAGTGCTACTCAACCCTCCTGGCCTCTTTTCCTGTCTCCTGTGTGACCTCCGAACCTCCCCAGACCACAATCACCTCCACCCCCTGGTTCTCAACACCATGTCCCAGGAACAAGTCAATCCCAGGCGGGCCACCAGGAACAAGAACACCATCACCCGAGACAACCATCTCACATCCTCTCAGCGAGCCTTGATTGCCCATTTTAGCTGCCCCCACAGACTTACCAGAAGCACTCAGTCCAACCTGCGCACTCCAAAAGTGGATAATCCTCCTACCTTGCCCCAAACTTAGGCTTAGTCTCCCCTTCACATTCCCAAAATGGAGACCCCGTCCCTCACTGAGCATTCTCCATTACCACCCTAGCACTTATCGGTTGTCCTCAACACAGTCAAAGAGGAGGCACTACCCTCAATTCAGTAGCCTAGCCTGAAGTTGGATGACACAGGACCACCTTCATCTTCACAACCAGGCCCGAGCCTAGTGAAAACGAAAGGGTCTCCCTCCAGGGAAATCCTCCCAAGCCCTTCTTCCTCCCAAGACTTTCAACCTCACTGGTGGGAAGGATGATGCATAGTGTAGGAGGAAATCCCCCCAAGCTGGAAACTGAAAGGAGGTGGAGAGAACCCAATTACAGGGGAAGACACAGACACAGATGATGGCAAGGAAGGCTCACACTACACCTATCATCTGGCAGTGGAGCATATTGAGCTCCTCTTTGACATCTGAAAATGGTAGGATGAGCAGGTGCATGGCCAAAGGACAATCTACCAGTGACTGGATCTATTGTTCAAGGTGCTCTCATATGCCCCACCACAAGCACAATACCCCACCTGCATGCAGAAGTTTTTCCCAGTCTACACCACCCATAGACATCCAGGTTCCCCAATGGCTTGATGTGGCCCACCCCTGACTCTGGTTCTTGTCAATTACAGTTTTCAGAATCAATAGTGATTATACTTTCACTCTTTTTTATAGTTGTGTAACCATCTTAGTAATGGCGGCTCTGAATGAAGCCTGCCCTAGGCTAGGTAGTGGGAACAAAGTTCCTGTTGAAATTCTCATCTTTTGCTCAATTTTTGTAAACTGAATCTCTACCATGATAGACATATCACTTCTTGGAGCCACCTATTTTGTTTTCCCTTATATGGCAGAACAGGTGGCTGTCAAACGATATACAATTGTACTCTCATGATGATATAATACAAAGATCTTTTTTTTATTTAAAAAAAAAACAAAAAAAAAAACACATAGAATTAAACATTATACACCTCACGAGTGTAAAAAGTTCCTCTTTTAGCAATAATTTTATTTACTATTGAAGATGGAATTTCTCAACTCTTTTTCTTTATTTTCTTATAAAACTTTCTTCTTCTCTTAAAAATCAAAGACATGTTAATATATAAAATATATAATTCCATAATGTGGTTATTTTTCCTTTTTTTTTTTTTTATAGAACTCACTTATTCTCTTAAAAATCAAAGAAATGTGCATATATAATTTAACATTAAAGTTTTGTTTTGAACAACTATATATTAAATTATAAATTACCTATAAATTTCAAATTTAAATAATTTAACTTTCAATTAAACAATATTATTTGATAATTTTAAAACCTGTGTATATTCAAATCTTTTAGTTTTACTAATAAATGTTGAATTTATTTAATTAATTATATTATTTATAATTAAATAAAAAGAGTTAATAATTCTATAAACCTTTTATGCATACCCATAATCTTGATTTCAGAAAATTCGTATTTTAATGTGTGAAGTATTATATATATATATATATATATATATATATGGATTTTAGATTCAATATTTTGGTGGTTTCAGTTAGTTTTTGTTAAACTATGTAATATACTTTATGTTGGGTTGTGACAACACATATTTTTATCGTTACATTTTTTTGGAGGTTTCACAAGCGTTTGGCTTTCCGTACGCCTAGAAACACTTGATATTTCTCTTGGTTAAATGTGAAAGCTATTGAGGAGCTTCATGAGACTAGTATTCATTTCTCCATTACTTGGATGGATAATAAAGAATATCATTGCCCCCAAACCCTCTATCTTGTATTTTTTGTGTGATTGTTTTATATATTATTCTTTGTTCATTAATTTTGGTTTGTAAGCTAGAATTCCAACAAGTGGTATCAGTGCTGAGGTTGAGTGAATGTCTCTAAGAGTCGAGGAAATATTGTCATTCACGCACAAAAAAGGAGAGCCCACTACAAGGGAATCAAGGGTTTGACACTCTTTCTGTGAGGAAAAACCATATGAGTTCAAAATGCTATTGGACGCTGAGGAAAAGGTTGGAAGAGTGATGGAGTTGGAAGACATGGCAACAGTTAGAGAAAGGTTTCCTCTTGGGCATATTGCTTGTGCATGCCAAGTTTTGTAGTTTGGAGGATGCACTTGAAGTGTTTGAAAAAATGCATCAACAAGATGATCATGGACCATTATGACGAGTTTTTAGAGGAGGAAAAGTTAGATATAGTGGTGATGGTATCAATTCAAACATGTAAGTGGAGTGTTGATAGGATTACTTAGATTTGAAGCAATTGTGAAAGTATTAAATGCAAAGTTCTAGGTTGATTTATGTAAATGGGAATATCACCGGTAAAGTATAGACAACCTAGGTGATAGGGGGGAGCATGTGTTATTCCTAGATACCCTAAATTTGAGGGAAGTTTCGCTAGTTTTGGTCATGGAAAGGAAGGAAAAGTTAGGTCAAGAGTTGTGGTTTTGGGCACATGGTTTGGTAGCTCATGGTTTTAGATACCATGGATTGCATGTAATGAATCATGTGAAAGGGATTAGGATACGACATTCAAATTTATCCTAGAGGTGAGAGTTGAAGGCTCACTTGGATGGCTTGGCCAGATTTAGTCAAGGAAGTGCATATTTTTTGGTTATGGTGATGGAGATAAGGGATGTATATTGTGGGATCCTACTACCCACAAATCATCATTAGAAAAGATGTGTATTGTAACAATAAAGAGTTGTCCAGTATCACAAAGGGATATTTGTTTGCAAACTTAGGAAGTCATTGTATGGCCTAAAGCTCGAGCATGAAATGGTACAAGATGTTTGATTCCTTCATGGTGAGACAAATTTTACATGAAGTGAGTATAACCATTATGTTTATGGTATATTCATTATATTGGTGGTATATGTTATGCTTGTAGAAAGCACATGCATGGTTGATATCAACAGGTTGGTTGAGTTGGCTAGGGAATTCGATCTAAAGGATATAGGAGTAGCTAAAACAAATGTTGGGCATGGAAATACACGGTGACAAGAAATATGGTAATCTTTGGTTACCACAATAGAAGTATGTGGAGAAGATACAAAAGAAATATAGCATGAATAATGTGAACCTGGTAAATATCCCTTTGGCTTTCAATTGTAAGATTTCTTCATGTTTATGTCATAAGTAATGAATAAGAAAAGGGTTATATGTCTCGTGTATCGTATGCTAGGAGGAATTTTGATGTATGCGATGAAATGGTTAGATATTTTACATGCACTTGGTGTTGTTAATGGACATATGAAAATACCAGGTAAAGAGCATGGAAATGGGTTCTTCAGTATCTGAGAAGCATGAGTATAACCTATAGTGGTTGTAGTGATTTATTTTGTTGTTATGTTGATTCAATCGAGGTGAAGTGGTTCACACTGGAGAAAAATGTGCACACATGTTCACACAACCAATATTGTTAGAGAAGATATGGTGGTGTTTGGATTCTCTTGGATTGTAGAAAGGAGATGATTGATTCATTGGGAAAGGTATCAAGAAATCGTTTTCAAGATGGATATTGTTGGGTTTTGACAACACATACCCTTTTCATTACATTCGTTTGGAGGTTTCTTGAGCGTTTGGATTTCTATATGCCTAGAAATGCTTGAGATGTCTCTTGGTAAATGTAGAATCTCATAAGGAGCTTCATTAGACTTGTATTCATTTCTCCATTACATGGTTGGGAAATAAAGAATACCATCACTCCCAAACCCCTTTTTTTTTGTTTTCTATGTGATTGTTTTATATCTTCTTTTATGTTCATTAATTTCGGTTTGTAGGCCGAAAGTCCAACACCTTAAACATGATGACAAGTTTTAAGTTGTTTTAATTGTTTCAATTTAAGTTAATTTTAGTTGATAATTTGAAAGGTTCATGTATATGCATCTCTTTGATATTGATGTAATTTTTTGTACTAATAATATTAAATATATTTTTTAAAGAAGAATAATGTTATAATTTGTTAATTATCAATTTTTTTCTTTGGAAGAATTGTAGTTTTTTAATGAGAGAAAAATAAACTACATATTTTATACACTTTTAGGAGTCATACGTTTTCATGACATCATTTTTTATTAGAAGAAGACATTTTAATCTAAATCCATTCAACCTATCTATCATTTTGAAGAAGATTATTGGTGTTTGATAAATGATAAAAAAATATAATATTCTTAATATATAATTTTCCCCATCCTAAACGAAGTAATCAAAACCTTATCTTATCCTCTACTAGAAGGTATTATCTGAAAAGATTTTGAATTGCACAATAACCTTCATTATGATCTCAAAAACATATCCAAGATCTAAGAAAAAATTACGAAGATACGAAATTTGAATTCCACAAATAAACTAGTACGATTAGAGATTATATGTCATTTCTTGCTTTCATCTTCATCCAAAAACCTTGTTCCAATTGTAGCCCTTATTTAGATAAAATATTTGTTAAACTGTCAATTGGGTCTAACCCAAGTGGTTGTTGGATGGATTAGTATCCTCCCCATCCTACTTTGAATTTGATGTAGTGAATATCTAATAAAAATATGATTCCCCTTTGCTACAATGGACTAGAGTCCCTTTGCCACAGTGGACTAGAGTCCCTTTGCCAACTATATTGAAATACATGCAACACTTAGATCTATTAATTTGAACCTCAATAATGTTTTTTGGTTGCTTCATCATCACCTAATGTTTGTAACCTTGGAATGCATATAAAAATATAAACTCAACATTAAAAGGTGGGAATTACCTTATCATTCAAGATATTTGAACTGCTCGAGAAAAAAATTTCCTAGATTATAATAAATGAAAAAGATTGCAAAGGTTTTAACTCTCTTCTATCAAATTAGTTCTTTAAATAGTTATACAATCTATCTTGCATCCATACCTCCGAAATTCCTATGAAACCTTCTAAATCAACCTAGACAAATTTTTGTATAGACATTCTACCAATAGGTGCTATATGGATTCTAGTCCCTCCTTGCACAACACCAACCATCCTAGCCCCTATCAATTCCTTCTTTAAGATACTTCCCAAGTAAATAGTTTGTATCTTATAGCTATCCACATATAAATTTTGGTCTTCATAGGGGCCCTTACTATCCACAAATACTTTGATGACACACTATTGTTAAAACCTATCTATTCCAGTGCCTAGATAAATTGTTTCCTTATGGTTTCCTCACTGAAAACTAAATTGTAGCTCAGAGAAGAAAATGCATTGACTAGAATAATTAACTGAAAATAAATAGAAGAATCAAATGAAACCAATTTCACAATCACACATTCACAATAAAATTTCTTCCCTTCAAATCAATATTTTCATTAATAATGATTCCAAGCTTATAAGTGCTCCCAAACTAGGAAAATATGCATGTTACCCCCATCCCAGGGTAGCTAAGGAGATGATGTCTCGAGGCCCATAGGTAGCAGACATGGAGTGCCAAGAGTTGTATGGACAAAACATCCCATAGAGACCCTCTTCTTCACCATGATTCACCATCACCATTGACAACAAAGAAACATCCACCACACTAGCTTGTTCCACAAAGGGTGACATGCCTTGCTTCATGAGGTAACTATTCGAGTTTCATAGTAAGTATGTTTTTAATGCTTGGGGAATTTGGATAAATTTCAAAGGTTTCTTTCTGATTGTGAAAATATTTCTTGAAAGTTATACCTTTTACCATTTTTCACCTTTGTGTTTATGTTGGGGGTTCTAGTAATTTTTCCACCCTTCGGGAAAGGGGTGCTATTGGGGGTCCTTCTTGATGGGACATTGTGCCATTCCTCACCATATTTTGTCATATTCCATATGAATTCCTCTCCATATCCTCATATTTTTGGTTTTGGGGTTACGTGTACCCTAAAAATATATTATGCCTTATTCTATAATGAAATGAAGAGGCTAAAGGCCCAGAGGTTGTTGCATCTAGAATTAATAAACAAATAAAAATAAAAAAAACATACATGATCAAAATGCAGTGGAAGGGATACAAGGGACATAAAATCCATAGTATAAAAACTTGATCTCTACCTTTCTAGGTGCCCTCCCTAAGTCTTGAGTGTGAATGAATTCCTTGCCTATTTTTAAAGGACTTATGAGTATCCCACTTGAAAGGAAACACATTCAATGCATAAAATCAAGAAACATTGTAAATGGGACTTTCAAATTATCTAAAGAAAATAAAGAAATAGGAAATTATAGGGATTGGAAAAAGGTTTCTCCCCAAATTAAAGGTAATTCAAGGATGCAACACACCCTACATAAAGGAAACCATGGAAATGAGACCATATGAGACCCTTCCATATCAATGATACCATGCCCAAAATTTCCCCCCTCATCCACCTCACATTCAACACATGGCCTAGATAGGGTTCAATCAAGAAACACTCCTCTACTTAGGGAATTGACTTACCTAATATGACCTTTTGATAACCCTCCCATATTTAAATTTGGTAAATTGCATAAATCCTTTGAGCATATGTTTAATTTGAAAGGGGGGGGGGTGGGGGTCCGATGTACTTGTTTGGGTGGATCTTGTATTAAGATTGACTTACTTGGCATGATTCATATGACTTGTGGATCCTTGGAGGGCATAACTTCTTTGTTTTTGCAGGATATTGCTTGGTGATTCCATTAATGGAGGTAATAAGGAAATTTGGATCTCCATGGGGGCATGAAAGACCACATGATGGATGTTGTGCCCCACATGTTGGAGGGCATCGATGATGAGTGTTTCACACCTGATGACATCATTGGCCCATGAAAGAGGCCCAGGAAGATGAACCAAGGATGTTGTTATCCTTTTATGCTTGAACGTTGGCCTAACTCACCTTGACGTCACATTTAGAGAAGCCAATGTGCAATGGAAGATTGCATTTGGTGATTTGGTGGGTTGTTAGCCCACATTTTGTAGACTAGTGGAATGATGCGACACCATGGGAGGTGAATCACTAGCCTTTACAGGCTAGGTCAACGAATGAACACCCTTGAAGAAGACTTTGGGGAATTAATTTCCTTTATTTTGTCATGGTTTGTCATTATTTAGTATATGTGGGAAAAAGTAAAATATGTTTTGTTAAATTCAATGAAAAAAAATGAACTTGGACCTAAATTAGTGGATTTAATTGTAAATTTGGATAAAGTGAGCTTGGATTTCCTCTATAAATAGAGGCAAGCCTCACTTCATTTTTCATAATTCATGATTGAGAAATTATTCTCTCTCTTAAAAAAAATTGGCCCTCTTATTTTCTTGTGCAAATGGGGTGATGCAATTTTCTTTGTGGAAGTATTTCTCTTGCAAATAGTCTTGGAGGTGAAATTGATGCACTTTGGAGCATTGTCTTGAGATCTAGGCTTTCTCTTGGTGAATGATCTTTGCAGGTTTGCTTTGGTTTGATGGTAAATTTATGCAACTTTCTTTGATTACCTTGCTTGGAGGAACCCTAGGAGGGTTAGTATTGTCTATCCCCTCTTTTAAGATAATTTTATGATTTAAGTGAGGTCATTAAAGGGTATTTTCAAGGGTTAGGATTCACTACCCCCTTGAAAATATTCTTGGCTAGGGTTTTAAAACTAGAGGTTAGGATTGTCTATCCCCTTGGGGCTTGAAAACTAGCTTCCGATTAATTAGCTAAGCTAGACTATTTGGAGAAAGGGGATGGCTTGGGATCATAAGGGTTTGGGTTCAAGTTTTAAGTCTCCATCCCTTGTCTTCTAACCTACTAGTTAATGTTTTGACTCCATTGCTCAATAGATAAGGCACTAGTATTTTCATTGACAAATGTGAATATTTCTCTCTTAAAATCATTGTATTTGTGGATGAATTGCTCTCACTTTAAGTTATCTTTTAGCGCTAAAAAACTTTCATTTATCACAAATTTACTTGCTTCTATAATAAAAAATTAACTACACCCATTATGGCTATAGAAAAACCTCTCTTTCACTCTTGCTTACTTACTTTTTCACCACAGAAAATTGTGTTTGAATATTGCAAATTAATCTACTTGTAAAGGGCTACAAATCAACATACTTATTTTCTAATTTTTGTGGTGGAAACTTGCTTCTGTAGAATTTGTTTTCTACATCCATCTAGGTATGTCATAATTTTTTTAATATTACTTACTTTATATCCTATTTAACTGTCAACATTGTTATTCAAACATTGGAGATTTATCTTCTAGTCAAGGGATTTAATTTCCAATAGTTATTTGTTTATTTTTATGGTGATTTATTATTGTTGTTAATATATTTTATTTCTGATACAATTTACAGTCTACTATAATTTTTTGGACAACAAATTTTCTTGTTGCATTCCCTAGTGTTTGGGGGTTTAATTTCAAGAGTTTTGGTATTGGGATATTGGCTCTAACATTGGTTTTGTAGGTTATAGATCAACTTTCCTCTCTTTTCTTCCAAATTCATCATTCTCCAAATCCTAAGAACTCTCATCTAGTCATCAAATGAAGGATCCTTTTAAAACTCTTTCCTTTCACTCTCCATCCCCCCAAGGTTACCTTAGAAGCCTCTCTTATGGTAGAATCATACATCACTAAAAAAAAGGTGAGTAATTTCTAAGGTGGCAATGGTTATTACTCATGGTTGTGTTGCACTGGTGACACTTATGGTTGGATTTTCCAAAGTGACAGTTTGTGTGTTAAAATTTTTGGCATCGTTGCCAGGGAGGACTTTGAATCCTTTCTGATCCCATAATGACATTTTTCAAGTCTACCCAAAATCCTTTACCTTTAGCTTTCCTGGTGACTCCATTTGAGGAAAGTTATTTCTTGAATTTTGATGAGCTCTTCATAAATCTCATTTGGTGACTCCACATGCTAAGAACCCATCTTTTCAAAGGAGATTTCCCAAGGGAAGGTTTAAACCTTATCAAGTTTATCAACAAAGACCACCTCATAATTTACCTATTGTGAAAACCTTATTTAAAGGGAGCTTGCCTCCTACTCCAATGGCTCATCGTTGGTCTATAAATATTTACAAGTCATTGGATATGACCAAAATCACTGGGTACCCCAATAAGCTACCAACAAAATCTCACAAATGGTTACCAAAATTCACTAGGAACAATGTTGTTACATATAAAGAACATCTTGATGTTATGGGTGTATCTATGGAAGATAATTTTGTGGAACATGAAGATGTTGTGATGAATTTACTAGCCTCCTCTCTTGATGAAGATGCCAAGAAGTGGTTCAGAAGCCTTTTCGGCAATCATTTGTAGTCATATCAAGATTTTTTAGACTTTCTCAAAAACATATGGACAATGGAGAAATATAGTGGAATGTTATTAATGAAAATTCAACCAAATTAAGAAGACATAGAACTAAATGGTGAAGGAATTTGATGTAAGATTTGACAACTTGCTCATCCAGATCCCAAATAACTTGTGCCTGTCGGAAGAAACCATTCTCCTTGTTTGTTTGAATGATTTTGAATGGTTGTTTGGTTTTATATCGAAGGAAAAGATGTGTGATAACTTAGCAAAGGCCAAATAGTGTACAATACAGATTGAAGAACATCTCATCAACTCCAATATTGGGCCTTTTCAGTTCTCTCATTCCAGAGAAGAACCAAAGATGAAGATGTCGACAAGTAGTGTATAGGATCCAATCACACTTTGGCTCAAAATTTTGATAATATGAATGCCCAATTTGTCTAGAGCCAGAATTAAATCATGAATAGGTTGATGAACTTAGAGAGGCAAAATTTTTCTCCAAGGCCTCTGTTTACCAGGAAATAGAAAGGAAATGTTAGAGGTCGAAGCCACAAAAAGAAACAAAGGAACTTGATACCCTAACTCCCATTGGGATGGTCAACATGAAAGGATAACTATCACTAGTACATTTTGGAAATATTTCGATGTTCTATTTGCGACGTTGTGGAAAGAATTGGCCATACTGTCAAAAAATAGAGGAAATTTTAAATTTTTTTCTCCACATTGCTCGATAATGTCACAAGTGCGATGTAATACAAACACATGTCACCATTGCAATGAAGGTAGGAAGATGTCGCTATTGCAACGCCATTGGATTTTCGTCTCTCTTGCGACGTTGGTAAAATAGTTGTCGCAATTGCGACGTTATGGAAACTAGGTTTTCCCCCTCCCAATGGTCACTTAGTATTTGACCAAGTCAACTTTGACTTGGTCAACTATAGTCGAAATTGAAATGTTATAAAATCTATAAATATGTTGCATTTTACGGATTTTGCGACAAGTTTTCTATAATAACGAAACTTCAAAAAGGGTTTAAGCAGGTCTTATTGGCGAACAACAAACAAGTATTTTTTTCAGTATATGTTTGTGGGAAAGAATGTCAGAAAACATTAGATCTGGGAAAAGCATTAAAGAGGGTGAAAAGGGTGACGATAAATGTTATTTCCCTTGCAAAAATTGTTGTACTAGACATCCCGAAAGAGTTTTAATAGCAACATCTAAAAAACATTGTAGAAAATATGGGCACATGGACAGGGGATCAAATGAATATTGTCCCATGGTAATTAGATATATATACATCCATTATCTATTTTAATATTTATTGTATTCTCAAACTTTTATATTGTTTTATACATGCACTAATTTTTCATGATTGTTTGTAATTATAAAGTTATATTTGCCCCCTAACTTTATGCACAAAGAACCAAGTAGTAGCAAAAATGATGTTGTAGTACAAGATGAAGAACTTGAACCAGATAATGAATATCAAGTTAATTATCCCATGGAAGTAGATGACAATAATAACATAGTTTAAGATGATGGGACAAATCAAATTATCCAAGACTTATTCGATCATCCAGATGAGGGTCATGGGGACAATAGTGATGGTATTTATGATTAACCTCTTATTGAAAAGGAAAATAAAGGTCTTTATAAAGGGTTAAGAGAAAATATTATCTCCACTACATTGTTGTTGGTGAACTTGAAAGTTATGAATCATTTGTCGAACACTTGTATGAGACAGATCCTAAGGTATGTAATATGTTTCTTCACATCTACATAAAGCTTGACTTTTCCTCATTTTTTTAGTGTTAATTAATGTGTAAAATAAAAATGCAATATTTACAATTATTATTATTTACATTAACTATTTATTTTTTATGTTTTAAATTGTTAGGTGAGTTTCTGTTACCCTCGTCAAATATTTTACCTCGCACATATCGTCGAGATTTACATGCCATTATGAAAGACATTGGAATGGAGTATCAAAGTATATATGCATATCCTAATGATCATATTGTATATTATGGACAACATGCGTCGAAAATAGAATTCCTGATAAGTGGTATCGGTAGATATCGAACCGATCAAGTAACAAAAAATGGTCCCTTGAAAGGTCTTCCGACATATTCCCATAATTCCATGTTTTCAATGACTGTTCAAGTGCCAAAGCATAGCACATTTTATGGATTACCATGCATGAAAGAGAATTGAATCTGGTGTTCTTTGAATGCCTATAGATGGCTATGCATTTAAGGAAATTGCTGCAAAATGGCTAGAATTTATAGATCAACCTCGTAATGTTAGGATTTCATTGGCAACTGGTGGTGTTAATCCATTTGGAGAGCTTCAGCCTGTTTACTCAGTGTGGCCAATTTTTGTTATAAACAATAACATTCCTCCTTGGATGTCAATAAACAGGGACCACATAATGTTGACAATTATTATTCCAGGTATTTGTTTACATTAATTTTTCGAATTTAAATTTTTCATTTTTCTCTTATTTTGCATAACATCTTTTATTTATTTATCTACGTATATATACATACCATGGTAGTAATTTAGTGTAATTTCAAACAATTAGGTAAGTACCAAGTTAAATATTTGAATGTGTATATCGAGCCTCTTATCGACGAGCTACTAAAGTTATGGGAGGGAATCACTATGTATGACATCTGTAAACCAATTGGGAAGAAGAGATTTCAATGTCGTGGAATACTTTTATGGACAATTCATGATGCCCCAGGACTAACACATTTTTTTGGTATGTAACATTCCATATTGCACGCTTGAATAATATATAATTAATTGAATATATCATGTATGCTTTTTAAATAATCATTTCATATATATATTAATAATTCACATTAATTCATCTATTGCAGGTCTTCAAACAAAGGGTAAATTTGCATGTCCAATTTGTGGTCCTAAGATGAAATCTCGTCGGTCAAAATTTTTAGGAAAGGATGTGTTTGATGAGTATAGACACTTCCTCTCTAAGAACCATAACTATCGTACTACTGAAAAAGATCTTTTCAATGGGAAAAAAGAGATTGGACTAAAACCACAAAGAATGACACCTCGCCTATGGAAGTTGTCATATGACAGAATTAATCCTCGAGGTACACATTTTGTTTATGTATCGTAAATGGAATCATGTTTTGAAATTTTATTTTAATTATTCATTTTATTTTACCTCATTTGATAAATAGTGTTTTGATTGTTTTTATGCTTCATCAATGTCGTCGTCGTGAAGTTAGTAATAATGGGCTTCCACGAGGAATGAAATGTTATCCCACTCAATTCATGAGGTTTCCTTACTATAAGGACCTAAAAATAGTTCATTTATTTGATACAATGCATATCAGGAAGAATGTGACAGAAACATTATGGCGAATTATAGATGGCAGGAAGGTTAAAGAAAAAATTGTCAAAATTTGTAATGACATTTGGGAAGCCAATCATGCAATGAAAAGTGTGATCTAATCAAATAATGATGGAGACCAAAATAACCTTCCATGGTTATTAACAAAGTAACAAAGCAATGGTGTAAAATAGGTCATTCAAAAAATTAAATTGCCACAGGTTTTTGTTCAAACATAAATAATATCCTAATGAAGAAAGGTGAATTTGGTGGGGTAAAAAAACATGATTGACATACCTTCATTAAGGTAATTAATCATTTTAGTATTGATATTTATATATTGGTCGTATACATTTTTTGATATTTTTTTTTTGTCTAGTTTTGAACAAGTAACGATTCATTTTTATTGTTACAGTATGTTCTACCTCTATCTCTCTCAAACGACTTTGACAACAACGCCAAAAAAGTTATATATGTTCTTGGAAAATACATGAAGTAAGTAGCTACAATATATATGCAAAAAAAAAAATCAATTTTTTATTATACTTAATGACATGTGTTTTACTTGTAATGTAATATGTATTTATATGTTTTGTTGAAACATATTATTTTCTTACGTCATGATATGTAAATGGTTTTCATTGAAAGAAATCCATGAAGATGATATAAAGTATTGGAAGAGAGAAATTCCTCGGATAATGTGTGAAATGCAGAAATATCTATCTCCAACATTTTTCAATGCACAAGAACACTACTTCATACACCAAGTTGAGGAGATTGAAATGTGTGGACCTATAATGATGTAGGAGCATCTCTCCATGAAGCCAGCCAGCCAACCAACCACGTCAGTGCGCACACATTCAAAGCTGAAGGGAGGCGCAACTTCATTTCAAATTTGTATTGAATGTAAATTAAATGTCTTAGGCTGGTGAGCCAGGAAAAGCCGTGCCTTTGAGAAGGCGTTAGATAGGATCGGCTTTAATGCCAAGATTGGCTGAGATCTAGATCCATACGCTGGACTAGAAAACCATTGATTGTAATTGAATAGAGTAGGTGAACCTGGAGGGAAGCGCTAAGAGCCCCTCAGGTAAAAGAGATTTTCATATCTCATTAGAGAAGGAGATGAGTTGTAGGAGAGGAGCCGGAGAAAGCTCAAGAACACAATTGTACAGATACAGGCATTGTTGCCATTTGTTAATATATGACAGAGCAGTTTTTCCTGCATATTTTGTGTTGAATGGATGTTTGTGTGTGTGTTCCATATATATGTTGTAGATGTATGTTATGTTGATGCATTCTGTAGGAGTTTGTTTGATTCAGGTTGGAGGTCTTTGAGGCTTCATACCAGGAGGGTGTGACAGAACGTTGAGGTTCTGATAGCCGTGCACAGAGGATGCACTTCTGAACTTTGAGGAGTTAGACAAAGACATGCTGAGGCACAGGACTGAAATCATCAACTCAGGAAGAACACCCGTGAGGTTGTTGAACACCTCAAGAGACAAGGCTGTGTAGCTGAAACACAGTTGCAGACAAAACTTTGCTGTAAGTTCTGTAGGAACTCTGCCAGGTGGGCATTGAGCGTAAGCACGAGGTGCGAAGGAAGAACTCCATTGAGAGTCTGAAGATAGAAGTCAGAAGCTCTGAGGAGTTCTGAGAAGCTCTTCTAGGTGGGAATTGAGCGTGTGTGTGCAAGGAGCACACAGAGGAAGGAACCCTGCTGTGAGTTCAGAAGACCAGAATCACTGAGGATTCTGAGAAGCTTTTCCAGGCGGGTATTGAGAGTGTGTGTGCAAGGAGTGCATAGGCGAACAAGAAAGAGACTCCACCAGGAGGGCGTCGAGGAAGTGTGCAGATAGGCACAGAGGTGAAGAGAACTCTTTGAGTTCAGTATTGTGGAGGAAGAGTCCAAGGAAGGATCTTCACTGGGTTACTGAATACCCAAAAGTCTCAGCAAGGAAGTTGCTTGAGCAAACAGAGAGCGAGGAAGGCATCTGAATATTCTCCATCTGTGGAAGGAGAAGAAGAGAAAAATCCCCCAAGGGGTTTGAGTATTCGTAGAAGCTCAGGAAAGATAACACTTTACGCGTGAGGACTTCACAAGAGGCACAGGAGTCATCGAATTCTTCAAGGGTTCGATAGGAGAAGCCAAGCTCAGGAGGAATAGTGTTCTTATACGCGCAGGGAGCCCAGGAGGGAGCAACCGTAGCCGTTGGATCGGCGGAGAGAAGATATCTGGACCATCGAGTAGTTGACATCCAGGAAGGTGCACAAGAGAGCACACAGGACAGAGGATTTGAACCACCAGATTTGGAGAAGAAGTCCCGTCAGTAGTTAGATCTCGGGAAAGTTGAGCAGGATTTAAGCCTAGTGAGTAAAACAGGAGTCAGGGAGTCATCACGACTTGGCTCATCGAAAAATGGAGGTTTCTGAGGTCGTGAAATTCTTGTAGACAGGAATCGCAATCCGTGAATTCCCGAAAGGATCTTAACCGTTTATTTCTATAGGGCACGTGGCAAGAGATCCCAAGGATCGTGAATCAGAGAATCGAGATTCCAGAGACGGGAGCCTTATAAGTTGACATCGCGATTTGTGATTTCCCGATGCGATCAGAGTCGTTGATCTTTGGGACACGTGTCCAAGGATCTGGAAGAGTCGGGGTTCGGCATTTCAGGGTTCTCGCATACAAAGGAATCGCAGCATGAGAAATTGCGGTTCCGCGATACCCGATTGAGCATCGAGGAAAGGTGATGTGGAGGAGAGAGAGCTCTCACGTGCATCGGAGTTTGACATATCGTGCATCGGAGTTTGACATATCGTGAACTTAGGGTTTGCATGTTGGAGCCGCAAAGATTTGAGTTAAGAAGTTGCGAGGTCGCGAGAGGTGATATCTCGGCAACCATCAGTTAGTGAGTGGGGTCAAAGAGCGAGTGGAAGACAGGTGGAAGAGATCGGAGTCTTGCGAGATTGGGGATCGCAAGTTGAAAGCCTAAATACTAAGAGGATCGAATCGTGAGGGTGCGAGGTTGTGAAGGCGCGATAGGAGGATATCGACATCTTGGCACATTGGGACTCGGAAGTCGAGGAACCAAGCGCTGGGAGTCATGAGCAGTGAAGTCCCGATAAATCGAGAAAAGGTCAGTATTGACCGAGTCATCGGGAATCGGGGATTTGCGAGGTATGTTGTCTACGACCGCGTAAGAGTCGATTTCCCGATCGGGGGAGATCCCGATAAAAGCAGTTGCGAAAGAAAGTAAGGCCACGGTTGTGGACGCATGGTCGTGCAGAGCTGAGCATAGTCACTAGGTCTAGCGCGTGGAAGGAGCTTATCGGTAATCGGTGATCGGGGATTCATGGGGACAGAGTTTTGTGACAGCGGAAAGTCCGAAACTCCAATGCCGATGAACAATTTCCTGTGGGGAAATTGTCCACGGTCAGGTGCAGAGGCCGTGCAGGTGAATGAAGGACTTGTGGATTGGGTCGTGTGTTGATAAGGATTCCTGAGAGGAATCAAAAGAGCTAATTCGGCTCAAGAAAGAAGGGATAGAGAACGATCATGTGAGCAGGAGGTTCAGTCTTAGAGACCCTACGGGGTGTGGGAAGGGACTCGTCTACATCATATACACACAAGGTCAATGTGAATGGTGGAGAGGCACATAAAATCATTGAAGGATTTTGTTAGACAAAGAGCATGTCCCGAGGGTTCTATGGTGGAGGGATATATGGTATATGAATCCATGGTGTATATTAGTCACTATCTTCCTAAATTCGCAACACAAGCTATGCATGCATTGGATTGCATTTGGGATGCAAACTCCATCAAAAAATTTGAAAGGGAGAAACTGTTGGGGAAAGGTACAATGAAGAAAGTGAGGTAATTAAATTGTGGATATTTTTAATAAATATAATTTTTTTTCATTTTTTTGTGTATATGATCATACTCATTTAATATTTATTCTTTCATCATTTATTAATATTTACCATGGTTATAACTAATATTTAATATTGGTGAATTGTGATTTTTTTATCGATCAGTTGCTCAAGATTGGGATGCACTACATTTATACATTGCAAACAATCTTGACTGGATGAAGGTATGGAATGATATATGTAAATAACGTCATGACGATAGATTATCATGGAAAGAACTGTCTGAATTGGTTAGAGAAGCTCATCGTAATGGACATTCTGATGTTACAAAGAGGGAAATAGATTTATCATATTATTTGAAAGATGGAAAGGCAAGAAAATTCACCCATTTTATTATGTTATTTAATATTATATTAATATGACTGTAGGTGTGTTTTTTTCATATTATACTTTCCAAGTTATATAAATTTGTTTATTATTGATTGACAATGCATCTTTTACATGTCTGGCATATTGCATTTGAAACACCACAAGGCTATGTGGTTCAATGGTCGTAAATTTTTCATCAAACAGTAAGCTGAAACTAGAAAAACTTCTCATAGTGGGATAACTGTAGTATTCCAGGTGACTAATGTTTCCTCTAGGAGTGACAGATGTCCTTGAGAATCTGAAAATAAATACTGTGGGTTTTTGAATGATATAATTGAGTGTGACTTTAATTCCTTCAAATTCATTTTTTTCGATGTCAACTGGTATAGGTTACGAATGCATGAACATGATGAGGAAAGAACCATTATTCAACCTGCCAACAGATTTTCGATGATTAAAACAACAATTTTAATCATTTGTTGTTATATATGATCCAAGAGGAAGGCCAGTAAAGTATAATGTAGATGAGGAAGATGATATTGAAGAATAAGATGATGTAGATCTAGAGAAGGAAGAATATGGGTCGACAGATGAAGAAGACATAGAAGAAGAAATAGGCGTAGGAGACAATGTGCCAGTTCTTGATGATGATATCAATGAAGATATGCTCTAAAATGACATTGACGATGATGACGATATCATCAATCCTTCCAACATTATATCTGAATAGGATTCTAATACAAATGTCGAGTTGGATGATCAATAAGAAGATACAGAAGAAGGATGATACAAATGTTGCATTGGTCGATGAGGTACGTAACTAGATATTTTAATTTGTATGAATTATTCTCTTTAAATAATTTTTTATGTGGGTTAATTACTTGTTTTTAAGTTTTATTTCATTTTTGTTTTGGTAGTTTCTATGCATGATTACTATGTTTCTTTTGTTTGTTTTCTATTTTATATATTGGGTATTGGGGAATTGAGAGCGATGTGAGGGGGGGCATGGGCCATATGAGCTTCCACCTTCACGTGGTTGGCCTTATTTAGTAGAGAATAAATTATTCTCAAAACCAATAGAAGTCCATTCATTCATCTTTATACTCAAATATCACCCACATACCCACTCTATATACCATCTCATCTCACCCTCATTTCATTTTGATTTTCTAATTGGTCCAATTTTAAAGGAAACAACTATTAAAAGACATTATACTAGGGCTAGAGTACATGATGGGAAACAATGACCTGTGAATGGGGCCAACGTTGAAAATTTTTCAAATTTTTTCTGTATGCACCGAAATTTGACACAGATACTCTGTTCAGATTTGACATGCACCGAAATTTGACATGGATACTCTGTTCCATGTAAAATTTCAATATAGTTCCAACAAAAATTCTATAGAAGGGAAGTTTCATGTCAAATTTCAAGATAGTTCTGACAACGATTATATAGAAGGGAATGATGAATGATGACGATGCAAGGTGCAACATGATGAAAGTTGATGAAAATGTGGATAATATCAAAGATTATGTGGGTACATCATACATCCTTGAGTCTTAGAACCCTCCCATATTGTCAAGGCATGTGTCTAGCCTAACCATGTCAAATTTCGATGCATACAGGCACATATTGAAGAAATTTCAACGTTGGCCCCATTCACTTATCACTATGTGGAGTCAGGGCATGACATTTGTGGTGGGTGAATTGGAAGTTCCATGACATTTCAAGAGAGTTCCAACAAATATTTTACATATGGAAACAATGCCATTTGACAATGAGATGCCCATTATGAACGTTGTTGCAAACATGGATGATATTGAAGATTATGTGTTCGGGATATCAGACATCCTTGAGTCTTGAAACCATCCCATACCATCAAGGCATGTGTCTATTCTAACCATGTCAAATTTCGATGAATACATGAATAGTTTGAAGAAATTTCAATGTTGGCCCCATTCACTACTCACTCTGTGGGGTTAGTGCAAGATGACATTTGTGATGGGTGTATTGGAAGTGACATGACATTTCAAGAGAGTTCTGAAAAAGATTCTATAGATGGCAATGAAGAATGATGACAATGAGACATCCATTATATTGAATGTTGATGCAAACATGGATGATCTCAAATATTATGCGGGACATCAAACATCCTTAAGTATCGAAACCCTCCCATACCTTCAAGGAAACTATCTAGTCTTACCATGTCAAATTTCGATGCATACAGGCATAGATTGAAAACATTTAAATGTTCACCCCATTCACTGCTCACTGTGTGGGGTCGGTGGAATAAATTTTTGATGGATGTATTTAAATTTTCATGTCAAATTTCAAGATAGTTCCGACAACAATTCTATAGAATGGAATGACAAACATGTTGGACACACCGACCACACTTAGAGGGGGGGTGAATGAGTGTGGGGATCGTTTTCAAAACTTTTCCACTTCACAAAAATCATTAGTTAGCAATCACCATTTACTCATTACTTATTGTTTTCATTTATAATCAGTTAAATGTGAACATATATCAGCAATATATCATCAACAAATCATCACCACAAGGAACACAAGGAACACAATATGTATGTACAATTTTCTTTTTATTACGGACTACAATAATTGGGTTATCAACAACAACTGAATAGAGTACAATGCTACAAGAGAATCAACTCTACAATGCAAGACTCAACTAACACTCTCAACACCAACTGAGATGAGGCAACAATCCTCAACATATATCAATCTGTCAACAGGTACATGACCTGTCAGTAGTGCAGCACGCGTATGTACACACTCTACCGGTAGTACAACTCGTGTATGTACGCGACCATTCTGTACTACAACATGCATATCACTTCTGAGTTACTTAGGTTTTTCTCTTCAAGATGAACTCAGATCCTCTGCAACCTTCAATCAAATTCTCTTCTATCTCTCACTGTCAAATCTGACTCATAACCAATCACAACACATCCAAGCTCTCCAACAACTTACTTATGCTCCTCAACCTTACAATATGAATTCTACTATGGAAATCAACATACTATGGCAATCATATCAGTAGTAAATCATAAGAGTGTTGCTCACTCCATCAACCAACACAAACCAAATCACAACAACCATACCAAGAATGCCTTAAGAATTCACAACACAAAAGAATATCCATCAAGACAACAATGTAATCATACTAGAGATTCTATGGTAGATCTGAGCCCATAAAATTCTAGCACCAGCTCACACACAGTCTTCATGACTTCATCCATTGTATGCTCTCTATCCTCATTAGCTTGCATATGTATGCGCCCTGGCTCACTGCAGCCCACGTATACCTCAGAAACTAGGGTTTCTGAACTTTCAAGATTTTTGTTGTCATGATCTCAGACTTACCGAAAATTTGATGCATCCATGAGATCCTCTAGATCTCCTCTCTCTCATAATATATATTCAATACATTCTCAAGAGATACCACTTCACAAGATACCCTTTCCTCTTACTTATACTCTCCAAGTGGCTTCCTTAGAAGCATCTTCTAGGTTACTTAACCCACTTCTAGGTCACTTAACCCATTTTCCTCGTTTTATGGTTAACCACTTTCCATATTTAGAAATTTATCCATTACTTTATCATTTAAATATTCCCCCTTGACTTTGTCACCTCACTTTATCATTTAAATAATTTTCTTTGATTTTGTCACTTCACTTTATTATTTAAATAGTTCTCCTTGACTTTGTCACTTTACTTTATCATTTAAATAATAATTTCTTCTTTGCAATCTCTTTGACTTCTTTGACTTTTTGGGGCTTCAAGCCTACATATGAGGGTCCTCCAACTTCGTAAGGCCATAAATCTCAAACGATGAGGAGTTATGTGACCTTCCACATACCATTGGAAATGGTATGAAAAACACTATCCATCTAGGATAGTTCCACTGATAAATTCATTGATCTTCATCTCATTATTCTACATTTAATCATGGGTTATCCAACCATACTTCTAGGATAACTCATTCGTAAAGCGTCTTCCCATGAGGGATTTCACCATAAGGGGACCACTTTGGATTTCATCCATTTGTACACCGTATCAACCATGATAAGACAATAGGGATTCATCAATCCAACAATGCATCACATACCAATGAAACCAAATCTATCCTTATTCATCTCTACATCATATATCAATGGTAACTCATTGATAGATATTCATCTATGCATCATATCAATGACATCATATGACTATGATTCCACTTGACATCAATCCATTCACATATACTATGATAAGACATTGTTCATTTGACATCAAACCTTTGACCTTTGACATCATTCAATCATCCTTTGGCATCAATCAATTCCTTGACATCAATCCTTTGACATCAATCAATATCTTGACATCAATCAATCATGTGACATCAATTAATTAAACCTTTGGCATCAATGACAACATGATCCAACAAAACATTAGCAATGAGACGTGGATGATGAACGTTGATGAAAATGTGGATGATCTCAAATATTATGTGAGGACATCATACATCCTTGAGTCTTGAGACCCTCCCATGCTATCAAGGCATGTGTCTAGTCTAACCATGTCAAATTTTGACACATACATGAACATATTGAAGAAATTTCAACGTTGGCCCCATTCACTTCTCACTATGTGGGGTTGGTGCATGACATTTGTGGTGGGTGAATTGGAAGTTCCATGACATTTCAAGAGAGTTCCAACAAAGATTATACATATGGAAATGACGAATGATGACAATGAGACATCCATTATGAACATTGATGAAAACATGGATGATCTCAAATATTATGTGGAGACATCAGACATCCTTGAGTCTTGAAACCTTCCCATACTATCAAGGCATGTGTCTAGTCTAACCATGTCGAATTTCGACGCATACATGCATAGTTTGAATAAATTTCAACATTGGCCCCATTCACTTCTCACTGTGTGAGGTCAATGCAAGATGACATTGGTTATGGGTGTATTGGAAGTTCCATAACATTTCAAGAGAGTTCCGACAAAGATGCTCCATGTCAAGTTTCAATATAGTTCCGACAACAATTCTATATAAGGGAATGGCGAATGATGAAAATGAGAGGTGCATGATGAACGATGAGGAAAATGTGGATGATCTCAAAGATTATGTGGGGACATCATACATCGTTGAGTCTTGAAACCCTCCCATACCGTCAAGGCATGTGTCTAGTCTAATCATGCCATATTTTGAATCATACAGGCACATGTTGAAGAAATTTCAACGTTGGCCCCATTCATTGCTCACTATGCGGGGTCGATGCATGACATTTGTGGTGGGTGAATTGAAGATTTTGTGACATCAACTTGACTTGGTAATTCAATAATAAAACCATACTTAAGTATTATGCAAGGACATCAAACATCCTTAAGTATCGAAACCCTCCCATACCTTCAAGGCAACTATCTATTCTAACCATGTCAAATTTTGACGCATATGAGAACAGATTGAAAAAATTTCAACGTTGGCCCCATTCACTACTCACTATGCGGGTTTGAACCACCCAACCAAAAGGGGCCAACGTTGAAATTATTTCAATTTTTTTCTATATGCACTACAATGTTTTCAAACTATTTATAATTCATAACCACTATCCTCTATAACTTAACCCATGTAACCTCTTACCTCTAACATGCATCAGTGTTAATTCTTAACTCATATAACACACACATAGGCTTGCAAACAACCCATACAATGGACTCATGTGTTGGATCGAGAACTAGTCAAGTCTAGAAATTTTTAGATGGGGAGACCCCACTTGGTCAATTCTAGAAATTTTTCTAAGTTATATGAACAAAGTTTTATAGAACATATTGGGTTGTACAAAGGGGTCAAATCAAGCATTATGGGAATATCAAACATTAGGAAATTTGATATCATCAACCTAGTTGAAGAAAGTATGGTGTATGAAGACCTTGCGGGAATACCTTGGAGAATACAAAGGAAAGAAACAATCTCTATAGAGAAGGATAGGATAAGGCTCAAAGGAAATGGAAGAAGAATTGTCATACCTCTATACCTTGACGAAGGTAAACCTTGGTCAAAATAGTGGGAATAATAATATGGAATTAAGGATTTGTATCAGGCCCTAAATGAAAATGATGAGCATATTAAACCTAATTTCACAGGAGAGGTGCATTAAGGGTCCTTAATATATATGTGTTATAATTTTAACACTGATCTCTATGAATAGTGGATGTAAATATATGACTCTAGAGAGAGGGTATGCTGGAGTATTGAGGCTATACCCAAGGATAATGTCAAATATTTCTTATCAATAAGGGAAATACCACTTGTTTTTTAGAATAATATTAGAGAATACACTCATCTAATTGGACATCGTGATGAGATTTTATGGCCACATATGTTCCCAAATAAAATATTAGAAGATATAACATATAAATGGTACAAGTTATATGAGGAAAAAGATGAGACATGGAAATGGAAAACATTGGAAGGAACTTTTATAAAAGACTTCTCCTTTTTCCATAGTAGGTGACGGGCTTAGTATTGATGTCTATGCTCAATGATTTATTAGGCCATAATAGAGTTTTGGTAGATGAATTAAGGTATTACCTTAAGAAACCTAACTCCTAACTATTATAACTCAATCACACCTAACCTTTATAAACCCTAATATAACCCATCACTTGTATAACCTTTATACCCTTATAATTCATAACCAATATCCTCTATAACTTAACCCATGTAACCCCTTACCTCTTACATGCATCAATGTTAATTATTAACTCATATAACGCACTCATAGTCTTGCAAACAACCCATACAATGGACTCATGTGTTGGCTGGAGAACTAGTCATTAATCAAGGATCTTGAGTGAAATAATATTCAACAATATCTTGAGGCACAACTTGTTTTCCTTCCTCGACCATGGTCAATATCTTATGATATATATAACTCAGTGCACAAAACCTCCTAATGGAGTCTATATATTCCAACTTTGAAGCTAAAAACCCCTTAGCTGATAGGGCTTGTGTTATGTTAATTTGCAGGTGTTGTTCATGGTGATTGATCCTAAGAAGTGATTTTTAGGGAATAAAGTCCAAGTTTTTTCCTCCCAGCCTAACCATGGAATTTGAGAAAGGTTCACGATTTAGGGATTAAGACCCTTATTACCCCCTTAAATTGCATGTTAATCCCTCAATACCCATTTCTATTGTACTTGTAACCCCCAAATAGTCCAAAAATAACCTACAAGGGTCCTTTGAGGTGAATGATATGTTAAATAGGCCATGAACTAGCTAAGACCCATCATTGATGAAGAATACCTCATAATGTCACCCATATTCAACTTGGATGCCAAAGACTCCCTAGAGAGGACTTGTGTCATGGTTTTTAGGTGTTTGCAATGGTGGTTGAGCTAGAGAAAGTTTATTTATGGATTTAGGCCATTGTTTCCAACTTTCCATGTTTATGCCTCTACACCCATTTTCAATGTACAAAACCTAATCATGATGCCTATATCCCTCTTAAAGGCCAAAGTTTTGTTATGTTGGTTTGAGGACTTGTTCAAGGCTCTTGAGCTTCAAAATATTCAACAATATTATAAGGAACTTGTTTTCATTCTTTGATGATAACTAAGGTCTTCTGACCCATCCATGGTGTTGTGTGGTGACCTGAGTACGTGTTGATGGTACTTGAGCTAGATATGATATGTTTGGGGCTTGAGTTGGTTTTTCCCTTCCTTGACCATGGTTAAGGGATTGAGGCTTGTTTCCCTACCACAACCATGGTCAAGGCCCTGAGACCCATATGTAGTATGTAAAAAATATAAATGGCACTCATTTCCAAATCTTAGTCCAAAGACATTGAACTTAGAGCTCATGTCATGGTTTGTAGATGTTTTTCATGGCACATGCGCTTGAGAAGGTTCAATTATGGCTTAAGTCCTTTACTCCCTCCTTAACCATTTTTAGGTGTTAAGAACCATTTCTAGGGAGAAAAACCTACTCATGGCACTTGTATCCTACTTGGAGGCCTTCAAGAAAGCCTTACAAATGAGTGATGTGTTGGTTTGAGGACTTATTCAAGGCTCTCAAGCCTAAAAATATTCGACAAGATCCTAAGTGTTACGAGGAAAATATCTCTATGGCTAGGGTAAACCACAACAGATGAAAATGACTGCATAAATCAACTTTCTTCTCAAGTATTCTATGTGAAAAAATATGCTAGAAAGACAAGATAAAAGGCCTACCTCGCCCAGACGTTCGATGAATTCCACTATTGAGCACTTGACCCAAAGAAATATACCTGCAACTAGTCCTCAACAACAAAGCAAAGCAAGCATATGGTGATATTAAATGATGTTAGCACATTCGATAGCATAATGAATTAATAAACATGACAAATACACCCATGGAATAATAATTCAAATATTTGCAAGATATCAATTGGATAGGAAAAGAGTATGTGTATTAATATATGATCAACAGAAGTGAAAATGTTACAAACTTCGATGTCGGCATGGTTCAGAACCGAGAAACTAAGTTCCTTGCTATTGGGCCTCCACCACTTCAATCCTCCATCAAAAGCAAGCTCATAAAAGAGAAACAATGAGGTTCTCAATCAATAAGGAAAGAGTTTGGGGGATGAACATTGTGTTCAGACTTAAAGGACAAAGGGATGCATACTCAATATGAAGTAAATAATTTCTCCAGAGTAACTTTGTTCTCAAAGTTGAATTCTTTCTCCTTTTTCCATAGCTCGAAATTGGCCCATTTATAGCCTTCAAATGGAACTGAAGGGCCGAGTCGGAATTTTTCCAGTATATGGAAGGAAAAGGATCATAGATCTCCTATCATGACATGGAAAACTGACATTAATTTTCATTTTTTGGCACAAATCTCGATGTGCACGGGTTGTAGTGGTGCAACCTATGTATACGGATGTTGTATAGTAGGAAATATGTGTACATGTGGAAAAATATATATTTTAACTATGATATTTACAAACAAGAATGATAAGTCTGCATGGGGAAATGGAAAAAGGCCTTCTGTGCAAGATTTCATAGGGTGAGGAAAATATTGATATAACATATGCCCCCTAATGTGTGAGGTCGGAGGAGTATCTGCGATGGAAAAAATACATTATAAACAACCTGAAGTGGAGTGATGGGGAACTAGTTGGAAGAACTAGTTGCTCATTACATTTTGCACTAACTTTTCATACATGGTTGCCAACAGAATTACACTGTAGATCCATGTGAAAATATATGAAACAATTGTCCGTGGACATGAATAGGCAAATACAAATGCAGTTACATGCAAAAATATGTTATAGTCACAAACAAGGCCCAGTAGAACCAGTCTCAAAATCAATCTGAGGATATATGTATACAATGGAGTACAATATGATATCCCATGATAACTGAAGTCATATAGGTACTGGTCCAATGAAAAGGAAGCAACAACTTAGGATAGCTACGGCCACATACTGATGTCTTCAAGTCTTCTACAAAATCCACCAAGGATGCAATTCTACATCATGGAAATAAAGGAGTTGAGGTCGAACACAATGAGACATCATTTGATTATCGGTCATTGAGGTATACTGTTAACAAACATGAGACAACCTACCGATAATGAAAGTAGGTATCAACGCACCAAGTACATTCTTACAAGTTTGAATAAAGGATTCAATGTGAAACACCTAAATAATCCATATATCAGGATACATTAATGTATTCCCAATTGTCGATGGTGAGAGAACCTGCCACTAATGACTGCAAGCCTCAAGGTACTCATAAGAATCTAGGTCCTGTTTCCATAATAGATGAGTTGAATTCGATGGAAGGAGACCTGCTGAAAGGAGAGCATTAAGGCATCTCTCATTAGTCATCATGAGGTACAAATCAGGAGATTCATAATGTGGAGGAAATAAGATGAAGAACATGTTCATGAACCAACGACCCTGTGCGTATTTTGCATGTGCCAAGTGAAAGTGGTACACTAAAAAGACCCTCTAAATAAAGACCAATGATGAAAACTATTGACAAAGGCAAGGAAACCACCAATAAGGATAATGACATCCAAGACACTACATGAATCCCAATGTGTGAATAGATTTCTTACCATCGAACACAAGGGAAACCACTTAGTCAATGACCAATGATAAAATGTCGACTACTGGGTTCAAGGTTGCCTACCAATGATGAAAGTAGGACCAGGGTGTGTGATAGGACTATAGTATCATGTGATTCTGAGACAAAATTAGGGTATGACAGACATGCAAAGTCAAGAGTTCTGAGAAATGGCCGACAAAGGTTGATAGACTTCCTTTGAACAAGAGAATGATACATATGGAAGACTCCGACAACATAGACTTAATGATGAAACCATGAGATGCAGGAGGAATCAATGAAATTCTCTATAGGGACTTGAAGAGTAACCATTTGGTTGAAGACTCTATAACAAGATCAACTTCCTAAGGCCATGCTAATCCAAAAATTATGATGACAAATAGACTCAATAATGTTGTTCTCTGTTCAAAGGTGACATGACTACTGCCAATATAAGATAATACTCCCTTCCCACCCCTATTTTTTTTTTCATAGACAAATGAATGGTATGATACAGAGGAGGAAGCGAGTGTCACAGGTAAGAAAAACTAGTTCTAGCAGTGGAACATACCTATGCTCAATGCAAGGAGATGCACACAGGAGATGGACACTCTGGGGAATGTTCCCTCCTAGGTATAGGGTGTCAAATTGTGAAGGATATAAACAAGGCTCTTCTTGGTTGAGGATGCAAAAAATGCTGGGGCAAATGGTTTATAACGCAAAGTGAGAACTGGCTATAGGCTCAATACTGCAAGCAAGGGCATGAGATGCAATCACAACTTAACGCTAAAAAATGTCCTTTTTCATGGCACTTAGTATACTTGGTGTGAAAAAGGGATAAACTTGTGCCAAATAGACGTCCTTTAAAATCCAATTTACGAGTGTGAAAGAGACAAGTTCACTCTGAAATATTTTCTCTTTTTGAAGACGAGTTGGAAAAGAGCTTAACTAAGACTCACAACCTTTCAAGTCTAATTTAACGAGTGTGAAATGGACAAATCACTCGGAAATATTTTCTCTTTTTGAATGAGTCGTAAAAGAGATTAACTCAGACTCGGTAAGAGGTTGCTAGGCGACATGTCATGGGGGAGGCCAAGGTTCCCGTGTTGGAATTCTGTGGAATGTCAGTATCTTATGAATAGCCAACATAAGCTTGGGAAAACCCAATGCTCTCCAAGTCGAGGAGGATAAAGTGCTAGTAGAGGTTATCATCTCCATGATATATCGGATAATGTCTCTTACCAAAAAATACATAGGCAGGGGCATTGGATACCCTAAAATGCTAGCCCAATCAAAGGGAACTTCCTCAAGGCTTGGAGGGAGAGTGCTCAAGGAGAGAAAAACTCTCTCATGTTCAGAAGGAGAATTATCAAGAATGTTGATGACATGGTTGAAGGATGCATCTCCCTCCACACGAGGAGTAGGATTGACCAGATATTACACTGGTATGACCACTTCTTCAATTCTAGGTTGAAGAGGATGCAGGATAACAGGGGTAGAGGACACATCACCCTCGACAATGGGGGTATGTTCTGGAGAGGATTGCAACAAAATTACTTCCATGTCAATCAAAGGAGGAACAGGATGTGGGGAAACCACAAATGCCTCAAAAATCCGAAGGGCCCTTAGGTGAGCCCAACGCTTCTATTATCATAGCCTTAGCTGGACATAAATGAGTAAGGTGATCTCCTTTGCACATCCTTCAAAGGAATTTAGGCTTATGTCTAAGGTGTTTAGGCCTCTCGATGCCCCCAACATTGTCTGCAGCGGCCGGTGACATGCTCTCAACGTGATTGGCAGAGGTGAGAGATTCATCTTCTACATGATGTACAGAGGTTGGATATGTGACATTGATATGAATTGTGGCGACTAGAGTGATGCCCCCAACATGGCTAGCAGCAGTTGGGTGTGGGTCATCAACATGACTTGCAGAGGTTGTTGACCCATCTCTAACATGATTGGTAAAGATTGGTGATGGAGCTCTAGTATTATTGGAAGTGACCGAGCTAGCGGCGAATTGTGGAATTTGATACCAAGATACAGGTAAAGATTTGATTTGAAACATTGCAGGCCAGGAAGAATCCTAGTTTACTCCCTGTATTTGTCCAGAAAGGAAGTATCCTCCACTGAATTGGTCCGAAGAGGCTTGTACGGGCATCATCACCGAAGTTTGCGAAGTGGAAAAGGTATGATAACAATTATTCAAGTGAGGATATATGTTGCCCCCATGTGAAGGGGTTCCATAAAGAGGGTATCCTAAATCATAAAACTGATTCTCCCCGAATGAAACACCCGTGTATATATGAGGACCCACCATGGGAAAAGTGTTCAAAGGAGCAGGCATGGCGAAGTAAGGATACATGGATGGGGTGTAATAAGTAGAATAAGCACCCATCTCAGTAATGGTTCCTGATAGAGAATAGCTAGGACTGGATCCATAAGAGGGGAGGATCCATAAGAGGGACATGACTCATATGAATCAAAGATGTAGGCAGTGGGGCCATGGTGCCCCCAGATCCAATGCTAGGATTCATATAATTGGGCCAGGGAGAGGATTGAAAAGGTGAATACATATCAACATTAAAATTATTAGATACCCCAGGCATGGACTGAGTGTCATATTTATGCATACCATTACGAAAGAAGATGTATTTCCCCCTATAAAATGAGTGAACATCATGGGGGGGTAGCAGTAAATGAGGAAGCCAAAGGAACTCCACTATCCATGATAATGAAAACTTAGTAAAAAACTCCTGAGGCCAGCTAGTAATCAAAGAGAACACCAAAAGTCAAATGGACAAAATGCACACAAACGGGTTAAAGTGGTTGGAAGTGGCCTCCCTCCCTAGAGAGGTATGTATCGCCCAAGAGGGGCCTGAGACTCCCTGCTAAATATCGAAGGTAACATAATCAGTTATAAGGGCCCTTGTGGGCTTAAAAACCAGCCGATCAGATCCCCCCAGAGAGGTAATCCTCTATAAAGGTTGTGTGTTTTCATACCCTTATCTGACCCAGGGTACCTGCAAAATAACCCTTGCAAGTAACCTTTGTGGCATCTAAGTCAAGCAACTAAGAAACCAATGTATAAAAAATGCACATGAGAGAATTCGTAAGTTAGGTCCACCATATGGGTAGGGTAGAAAATAATGAAACCTTGAAAGTACCACCTCTCACGAAGGTAAAGGAACTAGCAAGATCCCTAGATACGAATAGATCCCAAAAAATATCTCTGACGCTAAGAAGGTATCAGGGGGATATCCCTTCAACCAAGCTTACGCAACCTCATGATTAACTCCAATGTGAGAGGATCCTACTAATATTACTAATTATACAATGGATTTCTCCATTCCCTTTTTTAGACACATATGTTGATTTAATTGCCTTGGAGAAGTTTACTCACAAAATCCAATTCCAAGGCACTAAATCCTAAGCTAGTTTGTGCACCCTAGAAAATAAATTTGTGACTAATCAATTTTAAATTATAGCATTAATTTTAGTTGTCTTGATTACTCAAAAAGGTATGGTAGTGAAACTCGTGATGTTATGAATCAGAAAGAAAAGTAAATATGAATATAATGCAAAGTCCTAACTTCAACTTTCAATGAATGGTATGCTTCTTAAAACAAATGAAATTTCCAATTTCAACACTACAATTCTGAAGTAAAGATGCAATTTTTCGTTACATGCACTAAGCTAATGACAAGGACTCAAAATACCAAAATGCCAAGTAGTGCAAAATGCCTAATATTTTTGTATTTTCAATATAATAAAAATGAAAATGCATGGACTAAAAAGCAACTTGATATATAAACTCTATTGTGTATAGAAAGAGATAATTCAAGTAGGATACCAAGCAGAAAGATACCCATCGCAATGTACAAGGAAAATCAAAATGAAAAGGTGACGAGAAAGAATCCGCCTAAAAATTGAACCAAATACAAGTTTCTTGTCATGCCACAGGCACTTAAAAGGCACTATAGAGACCCAAGAAGACTCAGTAAACATAAAATCCCACCCAGCAACCACCAGACCCAACAAAAAAGTGCATAAGGTTGATATTCATGACTGTTCAAGGAAATAGAGCATATGTATGCAACTTGCAGAGGGATAGTTTGCGTATGTATGCGATTGTCAATCCAAAAACCATGTATATGTTTCAAAAACGAGGCCAATCAAGGAAAAAGTTGAAAAATCAGACCTAGAGTGAACAAAGGCTGTCAAGCAATGATACGAAAAGAAACTCAATAGAAACAAGAGAAATCTAAGGAGAAAAGTACTCCAAACCCTAAGAAATAAGATTCAATCCCGAGTATTGTCGCCATTTCTGTTACGAGGAAAATCTCTCTATGGCTAGGGTAAGCCACAACAAACGAAAATGATTGTATAAATCAACTCTCTTCTCAATCATTCTACGTAAACAAATATGCTATCAAGACAAGATAAAAGAAGTCCACCATTGAGAACTTGATCCAAAGCAATATACCTGCAACTAGTCCTCATCAACCAAGCAGAGCAAGCATATGGTGATAGTAAATGATGTTATCACATTCGATAGCATAATCCATTAATAAAAATTAAAAATACGCCCATGGAATAATAATTCAAATCTTTGCAAGATATCAATTGGATGGGAAAAGAGTATTTCTATTAATATATGATCAACAGAAGTGAAAATGTTACAGACTTCCGTGTCAGCACAGTTTGGAACCAAGAAACTAAGTTTCTTCCAACAGGGCCTCCACCACTTCAATCCTCCCCCAAAGGCAAGCTCATAAAAGAGAAACAATGAGGTTCTCAATCAATAAGTGAAGAGCTTGGGGGTTGAACACTATGTTCAGACTTAAAGGACAAAGGGATGCAAACTCAATATGAAGTAAATAATTTCTCCAGAGTAACTTTGCTCTCAAAGTTGAATTCTTTCTCCTTTTTCCATAGCTTGTAATTGGCCCATTTATAGCCTTCAAATGGAACTGAATGGATGATTCAGAACGTTTTCAGTATATGGAAGGCCAAGGATCATAGATCTCTTGTCATGACATGGAAACCCGACATTAATTTTCATTTTTTGGCCAAAATCCTGATGTACGCGGGATGTAGTGGTGCATCCTGCATATATGCATGTTGTATACTAGGAAAGATGTGTACATGTGGAAAAATATGTATTTTTAACTCTGGGATTTACAAACAGGGATGATAAGTCTACATGGGGAAATGGAAAAATGCCTTCTATGCAAGATTCCATATGGTGAGGCAAATATTTCTATAACACTAAGGTACTTGTTTTTCTTCCTTAACCATGGTTAAGGCCTCTCTACCCATCCTTACTATAAAAAACCTCCTAATCGTGTCCTTATCCAACTATGATGCTAAGGACCCCCTAGAGAGGGATTGTGTTGTGGTTTCTAGGTGTTGTTCTTTCTCAATGTAGTTAAAACATTAGCAATACCAAAATTCACGAGTACTAACCACCAATTTTTCTCACTAAATTATTTTAGTCAACACAAGCAACCAGCTAACCACCCTTTTCCTAGGAGGTCGCCATGCGTTGGGGTAATCTATTTTGCAAATTTTCCTAGGAGGCCTCCAAGGCATAGATACACAAAGGGAATCCTTGAATTGTCGAATTCCCTTAGGTGTTGCTGTTGGGCTCTAAGGATGTCTTAAAATATAACCTCTATGCATCATCCAAAGGTAGGCACTAGCACAAGTGTTTTACTTGTCGCCTACTTACCTTCCATTTTCAATACCCGTCCTCCAGAGATGCGACCCCTGCAAAGGGACAACAATCGTAACAAAAGGAACAACAATCATTCCATTCAAATGAACAACAAAAGGAACAACAATCATGACAAGGGAACACCAGTCGTTATATTGGGCCAAAATAATGTTGTATTAATTGATTTGTAGTACTTGCCCAACTATCTAATTTGTCAACCTGGGGTTCATAAACTGACGAATCACACACAAAGTATATGCAAGATTGAAGCGGAACTAATCTTAATATAATGTTTAAGCTACAACTGAAATTGAATCATTAATCTAACATAGGACTGAAATATAATCATTAATCTAACACACGACTGGAATTGAATCATTAATATAACAGACGACTCAAATTGAATTAATCTAGTTGCGTAAATGGAATTACTCTAAGAATGGGAAATTGCGTAAATGAAATTAATCTAGAAATGGAGAACTACATGAAGGAAAAGTAGATACAACAAGTGAAGATTTGAATGGCACAACAACACATGAGTTTTGGGTATGTGTTATATCTTTATGCACAGGGGTTCGGGGGCAGCACCCTCGAAATTTTTTTTTCCGCATCGGGACCGCATTATATTTAGGTAGTTTTTTGGAACATGGTTTCTTTGTCGATGGTTTTCTATTTCCAATTAAGGAATTAGGGTTTTGGACTGATCCAGGTCATTGGGTTAGGGTTTTGGATGTCGCTGGCTCCTATAGTATTTTGTATTGTAAACATTGTAACACAATGAATGAATATAGAATATACTGTTTTCCCGGTTTGGGTTTCCAGGGGAAAAATATCTGTGTAATGTTTGTATTTTCCATTGTATCTTTCCTATTCTTTTTTGAATATCTATTTGCAGTATATATTGTACAAGGTTAGAATTTACATTTGGTATTAGAGCTTTATTGGCTTCAGGGGGATGCCTTTGTGGTCAAGGGTTTGGCTTGGGACTATGATAAGCCTTATTACAGTGGGAGATCTGTGGTACTATTTTTCAGCTAAAAAGAAATGGCAAGAAATTCAAAGATGGAGATCGAGAAGTTTAATGGGAAAATCTTTGAGATGTGGAAGCTCAATATGGAAGATATTTTGGTGGATAGAGATTAGTGGATCGCGGTAGATCTAGGTACTGCACCTACATGAACTTCTACAGATGACTGGAAAAATAAGGATCAGAAGGCAAAGAGCATAATCCGACTGTGTCTCTCCGATTCAGTATTACTGAATGTGTCAAAGGAAGCTACAACCAAGGATTTATAGGAAAATTTTGGGAAGTTGTATCAGTCTAAGTACCTGGTAAATAAACTATTCCTGAAAAAAAAGTTGTATAACTTGAGGATGAGAGATGGAGACTTGGTGGTAGAGCATTTGAACACCTTCAATACTGTGGTAAGTCAGTTAGCATCTGTTGAGATTAAAATTTTAGATGAAGATAAATGTATCAGTTTGTTGTGTTCTTTACCAGACTCGTGGGATAGTCTGGTTGTGGCCATAGGTAGTAATACAACTTCTTTGAAGTTTGAAGAAGTGGTCTCATCCTTTTTTTCAGAGGAGATGAGATGAAAGGATATGGAAGGACATACCACAGATGCATTATTTGCAAGAGGATGTTCCTAGGAAAGAAATAGATCTAATTTTTCAAGTGGGAGATCTAAGTCTAAAGGTAGATCTAAATCTCCTGGAAATTTTGTAAGGGTATGTTGGAGGTGTGGAAAAGAAGGGCACTACAAGAAGCAATGTAGATCCAAATTTGAGAAAACGAAGGGATTTGAAGAATCTTCTTCTACAGAAGAAAAGGCCTCCAAGGAAGAAGGAGGGGATGTGTACTTGGCCTCTTCAAGCACACATGCAGATCATGAGGCATGGTTGATTAACTCTGGTGCATCCTTTCATATGACTCCCCATAGGGAGTGGTTCTGCGAATATGAAAAGTATGATGGAGGTAATGTTTTCTTAGGTAATGATTTGACAACTAGAATCATAGGAAGAGGAACGGTCAAGTTGATACTCATAGATGGAAGGATTAGAACACTACCTGGTGTTCTACACATCCCAGGTATGGCCAAAAAATTGATTTCTATAAGCAAAATGGAAGATGCAGGGGTAAAAACAATTTTTGAAAAGGGAACTTGCAGGATGGTTCGAGGAGCAATGGTGTTGATGAAGGGAGTTCGGTTTGGAACTTTGTATAAGCTGCTAGGAATCACTATTAGTGATGGGTGTAATAGCTCCATTGTTCCTGATATTGAAGTTGAAGAATAAAGAACTCCTACAATCTCTAGAGAAAAGGTTATGTTGTGGCATCAAAGACTGGGGCATATCGGAGAGAGGGGTCTTCGACTACTACACGATAAAGGCATGGTTGAAGTTATGTCTAACTTCTCTCTGGATTTTGATTTCTATGAACATTGTCTATATGGAAAGTAGAATTAGGTAAGATTCCCCTCGGGTGCAACGAGGGAAGAAGGAATTTTACAACTAGTTCACAGTGATGTTTTTAGACCTGTGTCGGTGCCATCATTGGGAAAATATGTGTACTATGTCTCATTTATAGATGAATTCTCAAGGAAAACTTGGATATATTTCCTCAGGAAGAAATCTGAAGTCTTTGACAAGTTTAAAGAGCTTAAGGATCTTATTGAGAATCAAACAGAGAAACAAATTAAGGTGTCGAGGACAGATAATGGTAGGGATTTCTGCGGGACTGAATTTGAAGAATTCTATAAGAAGTGTGGTGTAGAAAGGCAGAAGACTACTCCATATACACCTCAATAGAATGGAGTTGCATAAAGGATGAACAAGATGCTGATGGAAAAAGAAAGGTGCATGCTCAATGGTGTCGGGATAGGGAAAGAATTCTGGGCAGAGGCAGTGGGTACTGCATGTTATCTGGTCAACAAATCACCCTCATAATCATTTAATGACAAGACTCCACAAGAGGTATGGACTGGTAAGGAACCTTCTCTCACACATCTTAAGGTATTTGGATGCGATGCATATGTTCATGTTCCAAAGGAAAACAGGAGTAAGCTGGATAAGAAGGCTGAAAATTGTATCTTTATTGGATATAAAGATGGTCTCAAAGGTTATAAGCTTTGGAACCTAGAAACTAAGAAGTTAGTGTATAGCTGAGATGTGGTATTTAGAGAAATGAAGGATGTTGTTAAACAGGAAGTCCTACCAAGTAAGGAAGAACCAGAGAAGATAGAGTTTGATTTAAAGGATGATGAATCAGACTCTATAAAAGAACATGAATCAGAAGAAGAAGATCCTCATACTCCAGTATTGAGGAGATCAGATCGAGAAAGAAGGCTACCAGAAAGGTATAGTCCATCCGATTTCTATTCAAATTTTGCTTTGTCTATTATTGATGATGAACCTAGAACTGTCAGGGAGGCAGTGGATTCAGAGGATCGAAATCTTTGGAAAAGGGCCATGGAAGAAGAAATGGCATATTTGGATAAGAATGAGGCTTGGAATCTAGTGGAGTTGCCAACTGGAAGAAAGCCCATTGACAACAAATGGGTATTTAAAAAGCAGCTGAATGCAGAAGGAAAAGTGGACAAATACAAAGCTTGGTTAGTAGCAAAGGGTTATTCCTAGGTCGAGGGAATTGATTTTGCTAAGATTTTTTCTCCTGTTGCCAAGTTAAGCTCCATAAGATTTATGTTATCTATTGCTGCTGCATTTGATTTTGAAATAGAAAAAATGGATGTGAAGACAACATTCCTACATGGGGATCTGGAAGAAGAAATCTACATGAAGCAACTAGAAGGTTATGTTGTGAAGGGAAAGAAGGAGCTAGTATGCAAGATGAAAAAATCCCTGTATGGTTTAAAACAATCACCAAGGATGTGGTATCAAAAGTTTGATACTTATATGTTGGAACTTGGCTTCACAAGAAGAAAAAAGGATCACTGTGTGTATTTTAAATTAATTGCTGATCATTTGATTTATTTGGTCTTGTATGTGGATGACATGTTGTTGATAGGAAACAACAAGGAGATTATCCAGGATGTGAAAACTCAGTTGTCCTCTAAATTTGACATGAAGGATCTCGGTGCTTCAAATTTCATTTTGGGCATGGAAATTAAAAGAGATAGGAAAAAGAGGAAACTCTGGTTAAATCAGAGAAAATATGTCGAGGCAATATTGCAGAGGTTTAATATGCAGGAATGCAAACTGGTCAAGGTTCCTATTCTTGTTGGTGTAAAGTTATCTGCGGACCAGTGTCCCAAGACACATGAAGAAGAGGAGGACATGTCTCATGTTCCATATGCCAATGCAGTTGGCAGTTTGATGTATGCAATGGTTTGTACTAGACCATACATTGCACATGTAGTTGGCGTTTTGAGCAGGTATATGTCAAAACCAGAGAAGGAGCATTGGACAACAGTAAAAAGGGTTTTCAGATATTTGCGTGGCACTGCTAGCTATGGATTGTGCCATGAAGGAAGACCGGGATTGGACAGAGTGGTGGATATACATGGATTTGTGGATGCAGACTGGGTAGGAGATCTGGATCATAGGAGATCTACAAGTGGGTATGTATTTAACTTGTTTGGAGGAGTAATAAGTTGGATGAGCAAAAGATAGGTTGTAGTGGAACTTTCGATTATAGAAGCTGAATACATGGCAGCCACTCATGCAAGTAAGGAAGAAGTACGGTTACAAAGATTGTGTTCAGGTATTGGGTTGGTACAAAAAGCTATAAGAATAGATTGTGATAGTCAGAGTGCAATTTTTCTGGCAAAGAACCCAACTCATCATTCAAAGACAAAGCATATTGATATTCAATATCACTTTGTGAGAGACATGGTTGAAGAAAAGAAAGTATTGCTGATGAAGGTGGACACTTTGAAGAATGTTGTAGATTCATTAACAAAATCTGTGAGCACTGAGAAGTTCTCTTCGTGTAGAGGATCCATGGGTGTTGTTTCTCTGGATTGTTCACTATGTAACCCTGTAACCCCCTGTGTGCAAAGAAAACAACAAGTGGGAGAATGTTGGGTATGTGTTATATTATTTACACGAGTAGTAGTGTCTGAGCGTCTGCATCGGGCGAACATGGGGGAGGATCCAACTGCATGGGGGTTCGAGGGCAGTGCCCCCGCTTTTATTTTTTTCGCATCGGGACCGCATTTTCAGGACCGCATTATATTTAGGTGGTTTTTCGGCACATGGTTTCTTTGCCAATGGTTTTCTATTTCCGGTTAAGAAATTAGGGTTTTGGACTAATCTAGGTCATTGGGTTAGGGTTTTGGATTCCGTTGGCTCCTATATGTATTTTTTATTGTAAACATTGTAACATAATGAATGAATATAGAATATGTTGGTTTTCCCGGTTTGGGTTTCCAGGGGAAAAATCTTTGTGTAATGTTTGTATTTGCCATTGTATCTTTCTTGTTCTTTTCTGAATATATGTTTGCAGTAGATATTGTACAAGTTTAGAATTTACAATGAGATCTCTCACCAATGAACCAATCTTACATTCAATAATCAAATCAATCTTCATAATAGAATAATGAAAGCATGAAAACCAAAACCATGAATTAAAGCTAAGAATCCCTTTCTCTTTCGAATCCTAATGACTACCATTAATGACTACTCTAATTCTAATTACATCCTAATTGAATTCTCATGAAGAAAGAGTACTCTCTTTTATACAAAAGAGCCTTGAAGATAAGATAACCATCTCATTATTATAGATCCACTTTTCTCTCAACCTATTTCCCATTATTACAAAATATAATCCCTTCAAATCCTCACACATATCTCTCATATATCTTGGATAACATATTCCAACCAAATCTCCATGATCTTCTCCTTGGAATGGGATTGAATTATCTCCTCAAATCTTGAAATGGTGGAAGAAGTATTCGATAAGTCCTTTTGAATTAATCCTTCTCATATTCCTACACATTACAAAGCTCACACATATTTGAGATATGTATGAAAACATGCCAATTTTCTAACATTTAATCACAAATTCCTTTTAAATACTAAAATGAATAAAGTGTAGAACAATAAGGTGAAACCCAAGTATATTTATGGAAACGATATCATGAAAGGTTAATGGGGCAATGAAATGTGGAGAATGATGAAGGGAAAGGTGGATGAAAATAGGACATTTTTGAGCCCCAACAGTTGCGACATTCCATATGTCTATAGGCCTGGGATAATAATTTATATTATATATATATATATATATATATATATATATATATATA
>ML777753.1:308518-330756 GCA_009831015.1 Picea engelmannii | reverse complement strand
AAACTCATAACACTATCCCCGCACCCATTCCATTCACAATTGAGAGAGCAGCCAAACTCATAACACTATCCCCATGTAGGAGTGGAGACCGAGATCCGATCAGACTGAGAACATTAAGACAGAGGGCATTGAGACACATAGAGCACCCAAACCTCGCAAATGAGTGGAGACATTCATGACCGAGAAAGAAACCAAACTCATAACACTATCCCCGCGCAGGAGTGGAGACCAAGATCCGATCGGACTGAGGGAATTGAGACTGAGGGCATTGAGACTAAGGGAATTGAAACACATAGAGCAACCAAACCCCACCTAGAAGTGGATACCAAGATCCGAGATTGAGGGCATCTGAGACTGAGGGCATTGAGACTGAGGGCATCCGAGACTGAGGGCATCAGAGACTGAGGGCATTGAGACCGTCAAGGGTCATCCGAGACTGAGGGAAAGTATGTGTGAGACCATCGAGGGCCATTCCAGACTGAGAATGAGACTCAAATGGTATGTGATTTCATATACTATAACCTTTCTTTCAATTGATATGTGGTTGGAATTCCAATGTTAAGAACAAGAAATTGAATGTAGACTAACTAGGAAAATGTAGGAAATGAGAGAAAACACGACCTACAATTTTTGAGTTCCCAAGAAAATATTATCAAGTAAATTTTGTCCATTAAATGTTGCTACGTGCTCTTTCCATGTTGGTTTGCTTCTCTATTTTTGAAAAATCATGTTTTTTTCTCTTTTGTGAGATATTTTTACTGTGGAGGTTTTTATTGTCATATGATAGGACTAATGGGGTTTTTAAGGATTATTATAGGTTTTATTGTTTTTGTTTTTAAATTAAAAATAGGGGAAAAACCCATTTGCAAGAAATGTTGGACAATTTTTGAAAATCATTGGGAAACTACTGGAGCAGTTTCTAGAAATGGTCAAAAACTACCGACCTTTTTATGGCATCCTCAAAACATTTTGTGGGGCTAGTAACGCATCCCTGGCGCACCATAAATCATTTTTGGGATACATGAGTTATTAGTTTGAAAGTTTAGTTTATATTATTATAGGGATCCCTATGCAAGCAATTTATATTCATGAGATCTATCAATTAAAAGTTAAAATGATGTTTGGTTCATAGAGCGATTATTTCATAATTATGTTTAGCTTCTTGATTTTGGTGTAATATATTAGGACAAATTTGTCAGTTCATTAGTATTCCATTAGGCCACACCATACCTTCTTCAAGCCTCCACATTGTGGGCGTGTGAAGCATTATATATCTTGACCCACTTAGCATGATCCCTATGGACCCACAGGGATACCAAGTAACAAGCCTTACATGGCTACAATGGATGAGTCATATGGGCACACAAGACATGAAGTTTAGTGTGATGATAAATAAATAATGTTAAACATGTATTGACTTAGGCAGCTTATGTTTTATGTCATGTATATATCAGTGTGTTTATGTGCACATCCATGTATGTATGTGCACCTTCAAGAGCCCCAAACATACCCCATATGGAAATACTCTTGTGTTATAGTGGAAGCCAGTAGGCTTGATCTTGGGCCTATTTCAGATCAAACTTACCAATTATTGATTCCCATGGGTAAAATAAATAAATAAAATGTATTGTTTTTTGTTATTGGATTTTTGTGTCATGTATTTTTGTAAATAGGCTCCATAAGTCTTGTGTTAAGGTGTACCAATCCTTATCAAACATGTAAAAAAGGACTCACAATCCCCTTTCAAGTGGACACATGGCTCTTCAAGGTGAAGGAGGCTTCAAAAGTGATGAATGTAACCCTAAAAAATGGACAACCTCCTCTAAATCAGCTCTAATATGTCAAATGTGAATCCAACAACGTGTAATCACCCTCCTTAAATCATGCCAATGTCCTCTCCAATTCAATGGATGGTTGAAAAAACCCACACATTCCAAATGAAACCTTCATGCAAACTCCAAGGTGGAAATCTCATCAATTGATGTGACAGATGCCTCAAAATGAGTTAATAAGGTGCACTTTCATAAATTTGGAATGTGGCAAGGCATGAGAATATTTGGTTAATAAAGAGTAGCCAAAAACAATTTTTACCAATGCTTTGGGAATCATGAATTACCTTGATAAATGTGAATTACATTGGGAAATGTGAAGATGCCCAAAAATATGAATGAAACTAATGCCATGCCCAAACTCAACAAGACACCATGCATCATCAAGTATTGCATCATCAATCAACAAATATGCCATGAAATCCTCTACCTCAACAAGATACGTGGAACCAAGTACGTTTCTCAATTGTCTATAGCTGATAAAAAATTCAAAGGCTAGTGAATAAATTCACTAGGTTGTTACCCTATACCAAAATGAGGGGTAATAGACCATATAATTCTATATGTAGCACAAAAAAAAACATATTTTTATGCTTCATAATGTTCTCAAAAGTGCACCATATTTTGGACTCATCATCAACCCCCCTGCCCCCAACCAAAGGGATTTTTGGCCCTAAATTTTCACACAAACTCTATGGGAGTATACAAGGTCTATTTTTTATACTATTCACATAATTAGATTAATTGTTTTAGGCATTTTCATGTTGTATAATTTGTTTTTGTGTCTAGGACTTTTATGGGAATCCCTTTTTCCTATATTTTAAATTTTTTGGTGGGTTTTCTTTAGGTATAACTCATTGAAATAGAACTTAGGATTATTATATTCCTATGATACAATGCATTTTTTCCTATTATTTACATTTGATATTACCAAAGGTTCCACCCAATACCAACAAGCAACTTAACCTCTCTAAGCCACTTTTTTGTTCTCATTGAACGCTAGTGCTCATCCTTCTATAAGTTTCCCTAGTTTATCACAATTCACATGTTGACACCCGTGCCACTTTGTACCATAGGTATGGGAGTCCAAATAGTCTATGATTGTATGAATGAGCCTCATGCCTCTCTCTTCTTAATTTTTTACCATTACCTAATGGAGTCTTGAGTCGTTATACTTTAGAATCATGTTGATGAACCATTGTTTCACCCAATTCTTGTTTTAAATATTCACCTCCAATGATTCTACCATCATTATGCATCCCACTTAAGGAGACACATCATGGGCACATCATTGGTCACTTCTTGGCCTTTGTTATCATGTTCCTTAAAACCATTTGTTTGTATAGGGCACTCGCCTTCTCATTTTAACATAAATAACAAAAACACTATTTTAATATTTATAAAAATAAAAAAAATAATAACAAGAAATGAAAAACACATCATTCCCAAAACATAAAAAAAAGAAAAGAAGAGGAAACACAATTTTTTTTTTTGTATTATTGGATATGTCATGAGTTCTAGTTTCAGTAACTATCAATGTCACCCTTATCCAAAGAATCAATATTGTGTCACCTTATCCTACAATTTTATAAGTTTTATTAGGTCTTGAGTCTTGTCACTAGTTCAACCCTATGGTGTTAATCTTAAGAGGGAATTTGAGGAAACAAGGCTTCATAATATAGACCAAGGTGCAACAACATGTTTTTGAATAAGTGAAGATGTTGAAGATATTCACTACACCTATGCTTACACTATTATATGTTGCTCATCCTTTTGATATAGAAGATGATGCATATGACTATGGGATAAGTATTTTTTTGACACAACAATGTCATTCCATTTTGTTTTACTTAGAGACATTCAATGATGCAATCCACAAATTTTGAAGTTATGATAGATAGATGTGATCCATTTCTTAAGTAGTTCACTAGTGGAGACACTATGTATAGGGAAAAAAAATTGTTATTCAATCTAACCATAAGCCACTACTGACCTAGAGAAAAATTGAGAACACACCTCATATGAAATGAAATTTCTTATAAAAATTCCAATTGGTTATCAAACATTTACATTGAAGAGATAAAAATGTAGACTACTATTCGAGTTGACCACCAATAACATTCACCATGGTTCTTAACACAAAAAGGTGTGATATAGAACACTAGCAAGAGTTCTACAATACACACATAAATTTTGTGAAAGTTTATGCAACCATTCAATAAGGATGCGACACTACCTACACAAAACTTATTATTAATTCGGTTGATTTTCATATGAATAAAGATCTTTTGTATTGACTTGACAGGATGCGCTCACTTGCAAGTGAACCTAGGGATTTGTTGATTTGGTAATCTCATTTCTTGAAGTTGGTTGGGAATTTTTTCACATCAAATATAGTTGCAACTTTACAACAACACTTTTATTCGCCATGTATGAGGCATGATGTTGAGCACCACCTCAATTTTTTTGTTGCATGTTCAATTGCTAAATTGAGAAATCACCATTTAGGTATGTATAATATTTTGATTATGTCCTCTAGATATTATGGATCTGTCAGTGTAGGTTTATGGTTCACCAACGTTGAAATTATAACATGAATGTATGGTTCACCAATGGATAAATTATAACATCTATGTATGGTCTTTATCATTGATCACAGTACATGTAAATAAATATTGCATCTTATTTAGAATTGTGGAACTACTAAATTGACTAGTTGTTAAGCCCACGAGGGCCCTTATAACTGATTACATTACCTCTGATCTTTAGTAGAGGAGTCTTAGGCCCCTCTTGGGTGAGGAGTACCTACTTTAGAGAGGGAGGCCCATTTCAACCACTTTATCCTATTAGTGTGCATATTGGACTTTTGTTTATTTTACTTTGGTGTGCTCTTTGATTACTACTTGGACTTAGGATTTGTTTTATTTTATATCAATAGACTTGAGTCATCGTGGAGACAGACCATATTTCCAGTAGGTCTCACCTCTTGTTACAATTACCACCACATTTTGAGTCTCTGACTTCTAAAAGGTGTAAAGTTATCATACGTGGTACATACACCTCCACTTACCAGACTTGTGATCATACGAGGATGAGTATTGAATCGAGTCAGAAATATATTGGGAGTCCTTCAACTCCCATACCCACTATAGTCAATGGTACTCCTTCGACACCTTCAACCACTATGGTTGTAGTGTTGGAGGTTCCTATCATCCCACCTGTGCACGTGTTCTTGAGACTTGTGATCCTATCTCTTACTCATATGCACAAGGACAACCTGAATGTGAACAAGCTATGCAAGATGAGATGAATCCTCGTTTGAGGAATCATCTAGTATCTCCTATAAGGTTTACCTACTTTTTGATAGACATCATAAGTTCTAGCATACTCCTTAGATCCCTTAAATATGTTTGGCCACCTAAGACTAGCTTGGACAATCTTGTGATCTATTACTTTTCCTCCAACATTCTCTCTTGCAACTCCTTGATGAAATTCCTATAGAATATCATTCCTTTAATGATCCATCACACATTTATAAATAATACCATCAATTCCCAATTTTTATAATTGTTCTGCAATTAACTGATAATTTACAACCCTAACCATTAACTGATGCTTTTGAGTTGTGGAATAATCTTCAGGAGAAACACTATTAGTTAGAAACAAATCAGTCTCCTCTATACAATTCAATATAGCCTCTACGTTTAATGGTTTGCATTTGGAACATTATCATCCAATGCACCACCTGGTTCTCTTGACTCGAGCCTAAAGAGGTGATCAATCCTTACAATATTTTTACTAGGTTTAACCACAAATTCAAAGGAGAATTATTGAAAGAAGAGCAACCACCTACAAATATAACCCTCTAGAACAAACTTATTTACCAAATATTTCAATGCAAACTGATTTATATAAAAGTTAAAGCATCCTCCTAGAAAGTAGTGTCTTAACTTCTATAGAGAATAAACCATGGAAATTCCTTCACGCTATATGGTGATGTAGTTGTGCTCAACTTGTGAAATATCTTAGTTGCAAAATATATAGGGTGATTTAAATTTCCTTCTCTTCATTCCACAAGAACCACTCCTAATTCTATGAAAAATAATCTACATGTACATGAAAATTTACATTATAATTAGGAAACACCAAAATTAGCGCACTTACCATTTTTTGTTTGAGTATATTAAAACTAGCTTCACATTCAAGGGTCCACAAGAATAGTTTATCTTCACTTCTTCAAATTTAGGGAGATCTAGAGCTTCCTACATTTATCAAACATTAACTTCAACAACCCAATATGGTCCTTCAACAAATTATATACAATTCAATCATCCATATATACCTCCAAAAACTTGTGAATGAAATCTCTAAAGGTTGTAATCACAACTTGAGAAAAGATACCTGGTGCATCCTTGAGCCCAAAAGGCATGAAATTATAAACAAAGGATCCTTATTTTCTAGAAAAGGTGGTCTTATTATTGTCTTCTTTTTCAATTCATACTTGATATATCTTGAAAAGCAATATATAAAGGAATAATCCTCTTTTCCTACAACTTGATCAATCACCTCATCACTAAAAGGAGTGGGAAAAGTATCATACAAAAGTAGAGTTTAAGCTTCTAAAGTCCACACAAACCTTAATGTCATGAAATTCCTTATTTCTATGAATAACAATAGGATGATCTAATTGTATTCATCTACTTGGAATATTAATCAGATATACAATATTATGTCAAATTCTTTCTCTACCTTCTCCTTAACCCTGGGATTAAGATGATAGGGTTGGTGTTTAAAAGGATTAGCATCTGACCACAACTCTATCCTCATCTCCCCAAACTCTTCTTGAATCCCTTTCATATTAGTAAAAATCTACATAAACAATTTGTTGTATTCTTTCAATAGGGCCTAAATATTAGACATGGTCTTCTCATCCTTGTAATCTCCTTAGAATCCATTTTACGCCATCATTCAATTCCAATATTGAATTTATGAAACTTCAAATTCTGTCATTTAGTTTATGATTTCCTTTTTCCTTACTCTTTATTGTAAAGGCACTTTTGGATGCTTTTCTATTGCTTATAAAATATTTATTGAATCTATCCTTTTTTAATAATTTTCTACACAACTTAAATGTAAGGTTAGTAATCTCCTTGGTGACATTTAAAGTTTCAACAAAATTTTCAAAAGGAGATAAACTCTTAAAGGTAATCACTACCAAATCTTGGACTTGTAGCAGATTATCATTTGTTATGGACAACTTTATTAACATCATAACCTCTCTATTATTTGAGTGAAAGAATTCTTTCCCATTCTCATCATCATAGTTTCTCCTACCCTTTCCTATGACCAATCCTAAAAATCCATTACATTGGAATATGGTAATCATACGTTACTTCTGTTGGCATGTTTATAGGAAGAGTGTTCTTGTCATTGATGGAAAGAACAACAATGATGATGGCATTTCTACAGGCAAGAACAACAACAATGATGGAATGATTATTGGGAGAGTGTGCAATCAAAGCTCAGGAGGAATAGTGTAGAATTGCACACAGAGAACAAGTGTGCGCTAGGGACGAGGTTAATTCCATTACCAAAGGTCAAGAGAGATAACATTCTCACAAACACAGACAAGACCCAAATTCATCAGGACTTGCAGAACCTTTGACACTTAGAAATTCTTCCAATTTGGGAGGATGTGAAAGCCTAAGAGGAGGAGCGACAATGGTCGTTGGATCACCAATCCCAAATATCCGATGTTTGTTAGATTAGAGTCTAGTGACCAGAGGAAGCACAGAGGAGAAGTGAAAATATGATTCGTTGGATCTGAGCGTCGAGGACCAACAACTGTTAGATCCATTATAACTGCAAAGAGGATAAGGGTCGAGAGCCATCCTCCTACTCTGTGAAATGTGAAGTCGCGATGAGATATGAGTTGTTGGATCTAGAGGACACGTGGAGAGAGATCAACATTTCCCTGACTAAAAAGTCAAAGGTAAGAGTTGTAGGAACTCACCATGTCTGAGATCACGAGTTGATATAGACCGTTAGATCATGGGGAGTTATGAGCCATTGATTTGGAGCAGGTTTCAGAAAATCGGAATTCGGAAGAAGGGAGGTGACTATTCCTCCAACTTTGCGAAATATGAAGTCCCGATAAGATCTGGACCATTAGATCATTCAGGATTGTGGGCCATTGATCTAGAGTATTTCGGATATCAGGAGTTTGAAGAGTCAGGGTTGGCTCACATTCAAACACCCAACACATGAGGTCACAATTTGATCACAGTCGTTGATCATAGGGAGAGCGTGGACCATTGATCTGTCACAACAAAGAACGAAGTCTGAGTTCACAAAGAAGAGATATAGACCGTTGAAATATGGAAGATCATGGACCGTCGATTAGGCAACCTTCGAAATGAGAAGTCGTGAAATCTCGATTCGTAAAGGTGATATCTGGACTGTTGGATCACTAAGTATCGTGGTCGTTGATCCGAAAGGGACACGTGTCAGTGGATTGTCAGCTCTGGGAAAATGCAAAGGAGAAAGGTTCGATATTTCCGAAGGCCGAAGTACCAAAGTAGAGGATAGCCATTGGATTAAAGGGACACATGTCATTGGATCATGGACTCTGGGTGAAATGCTCTGGGAGCAAGCAGAGTTTGAGAATAAAAACTCTCGAAGCCCGAAAGGTGAAACCACATGTCACCTGATCATTGAGACTAAGGATCAAACGTGGACGAAGGAAAGAAGGAAGGATAAGTCAAAAAATTGGAGTCATTGATTGAGGAGCACCGTCAAGATTGTGGGCTCAACAGTCCCATCACATTGTGGGGCTAGAACATGATCGTGTCTTAATTTTTTGTGAGAGGCCCAGAGTCGAAACCACAGTTTTGGAGAAAGGACACATGGAGGCTCATACTGAATTGCATGGAGAAAAGTGGTTTGGTCTAAAACCACCTTTGGACGTTCCCTCAATTGCATGGTCACATGAGATTATCACCCAAGGTCATATTGAGGGAGGATCTAGCACATCGCTAGGCTCCACTTCGGAGTTCAGGAGATTGAGACTTAGGAGAGTCGGGGTGACTCACGATAGATGACCTGAAATGTGAAATCCTGAAGTGATTGGCCCCTGGTCACCACCGGTGGTCATGTGAAAGGAAGTGGCTTAGCTAGAAAAGATAGCACCCACTGTGTAGATTTCTCAGAAAGGGAAAAGGTGCCAAAGGGATGAACGAACAAAATTTTTCCCAGTAACTGCCAGAATGAAGTGATTGCATCTTCCAGAGAATTCGAGGAGTTGTAGGGTGACTACCAGAGGAGTCGAAGAGTCTTGAGGTAACTTCCAGTGAAGTGAAGATTCATCATTTAGATAATTGACATATGGAAATGCGTTGAAGACTGTAACTTCCAAAGAAGCCGAAGAATCTCAGGATAACGACCACTGATGAAGAACAGACTCAGGATGATCACTAGAGAGGAAAAATAGTTGCGTGTATTCTCTGGCATAGGACTTGGCATGATAAATATTCATAGAACAAAGAAGAGATGGTGGCTTCTGTTGAGAGTTATTCATGTAGGTATAAGCATGTTGTGTGAAAGAGCTGAAACACACAGAAGAGGTGTAGCGCATTGAATGGAAATAATACACAGAGCATAACACATAAAAGAAAGAGATAGAGAAGAAATGATTATCTGAGAGAGGAAGAGAAATCTTAGGTGCGCATTCATAGACAAAGCAGAAGAAAATAAAGCTCAAGGAGATGTGAGCAAAAAGAAACTGATGTAGGCAGAGCAGAGCAATGTAGTAGAACAATGATGAGACTTGTAAGCCATTGATAAATATTGTATCACTGTAATAGAGTCTAGTAAGAAAATATTTTATATTCAGGGTGGTAGGGAGGTTCTAGGAAGGACAGTTGTCCTCAGATTTTCAAGTGGGTGCTTGAACACAGGGAGTTGTAGCTTCCATCTAGTTGCAACCCGAAAAACTAAGGTGGCAGGGTGGTGCAAGGGAGAACTATTGTTCTTTGTTATGCATGTTGGTGCCTGTGTGACTGGAAGTTGGTGCTTCCATCCAGTTGGTGTTGGAACACTCAGGGAGTTGGCACTAGCTTCTAGTGGGTGCTAGAGAAACCAGATATTTGGTGCTCTCAGCAAGTTGCAGCTTGTAAAATAGAGGTGATAGCCTCACAATGAGTTGGTGCTCATAAGAATGATAATGTACAGAAAATAAAGATTACTTATCATATCAAGAAGAAGAGGTTTTCTCCTTTTATGGGTTTCCTTAGGAAATATCTATCTCTGTATATTTCATGTGTGTGATTGATGTTGAATATTATATTGCTTACTTCCCTTCATTATTGTGATCGTCATTGAGTGTTCTATAAAGAGTTTAAAATGGGCATAGTTGTTTAAGCATAGTAACAATTGATTCACACCCCTCTCTCAATTGTTTAACAACTTCTAGACATTAAAATTGTGACCATTGGACTTATTACTAGGGTTCAACAATATATACAATAAATGCACTAGTTTTTCTCAACAAATAAATGTCAAGCACCAATGGAATAATTTAACTAATCCCAAGAAATCAAAATTCACCTCCAAAATTTAGTTGTGTAGACGCATTGTTATACCACCCAACACTATTCCTAATGATGCCACATTGGCATCAATCCAACACCACCATTATCTTGTTGGGTTCTAGCAGAATTTTTTTTTTTTTAATTGACTCTAGAAAACAAATTTTTATGTAAAAAGTTCAATTAAAAATTCCGCTGAAATTCTAAATTAGAAACTTTGTGTCTTGAACTTCAGAAATTTTACCTCTTTCCTAGATTTTCCCAGATATAGTCCCAAAGAATTTACATCCTTAGGGATGATATGAAATATAATAAAACAATAGAAACAATAGATGATATTTCACTTCTTAACAACCCTAATCCACTAGGCAATTTAAGAGAAAAGATATCAAGCTTATGCCACAAGTTTCAACATTCTAGGGAAATCTTATCATGCATAAAATAGATCTAAAAGTCACTTTCTTTCATTGATGGTGTTATAGGACATACAAGCAAACATGTATTTGTCAGATCTATCTTCATTGAGTGAGGGGAGTTCAAGTAGAATATATGAAAGTGAGACATCTAGTAGGTCTAACAGGCGGATATCAACTAGAGGTGAGAAGATCAGAAGAAAATTCCATAGACACATGGAAATTTTTCTTGTGAAAGGGGGATCATGTTCTTATGATTATGAGATCATAAATGATATCAAGGTTCCCTTGAGGTAAAAACATATAGTGAAACGATGGATACCCAAGGATCTTCCTGAAATAAACACTGATTTTTGTGTAAACAAAAGGATATATTAGATTGCTCCATTGTCATTACATGGTTTGGGGCTATTTTCCATGGATGGCATAAAGTTCTATTACGATGGAATAACTGAATTGATGGAGTACATTGGACCCTGTTATATCTATAAATATTGGATACGAATAGTCCAATATACAAAAAGTATGCGAAGATATGGCTTGGCTGCAAATTATATACAACTAAAAGACAATGATCAAAATAAAGGAGCAACTATCTATATTGATGGAAGGCCAAAAGCAATGGGGAATATTGGAGGGTTTATAAATAATACATGACCCATGACCACAAATAAGAGACCCAATTGCGTATTTGAGGGGCGTGAAGGAAACTGTATATTCCTATGTGCAATAAAATCAATAGTTGCAGGGGAAGAGTTATTGATTGATTACAATTTGAATCGAATAGGTACAAATGTTTCTATTATGGGGGTGGTACGTATACTAATTTACCCAACCCGTAAGAAATGAATATTAAATTTTATGATTTTCATTATGTTCTTTACGGTGTTAACCCATTTGGAGAGCTTCGTTGTGTTTACTCAGTGTGTCTTATTTTTGTTGTCAACAATAAAATTCGTCCTTGGATGTCAATAAAGAGGGAGGGTTTATCATACATTTGAATTTATTTCTCATGATAATGATCATGGTTCTAATTTTACTATAATTTGGTAGGATGATCATGGTAAATCAAAATCAGCCTCAGAACATGATTTTGATGATGATTCACTCGGTAAAAGAGATTTGTATGAATCCCCCGACCCTATGGTTTTAATTAGAAAAAAGATCAATAAAGCATACAAGCAACTAGCTCACTTGTTAGATATTCTAGATCAAACTCCTGAGGTAGAAGAAAGGATCAAATAAGTTATGACAAGGATTAAGACATATAAGGTAATAACCATAATTTCAAGTGGTTTTATTTTCATGTCATAAGATGATCAATTATGAAAGCTTGATTTTTAACTTTTACATTACCTAAACGAAAACATGTTTTCTTTCTTATATAGAGATTTTTGGATACTGTTGGCACCGACATGCATGGTGTCGGTAGTAGTGGCATTGTGCAGATGCCATAGGGTCCTGATGAAAGCCCTCGTATAGCTGCCAGGATGCAACTATTCATATCTCCACCTTCCACACCATTAGGTGAGAGACACAACATGCACACCGAGGAAGAGACCACACATGTAGGCTCTGGAGGTGGTGACAGAGATGGGGCCGATGATTTGACGAAATGCGTGGTTTATTTTCCTAAAGAAAGACGTGTGACCAACACAGGGACCCTTAAGGGCACATTTATGGTCAACGAGGAAGGGATTCCATTAAAGAAAGTTAAATTCATAGGTAATTTTTAAAATTTTAATTGTTTCATGTTCTTTATGTAGACAAATATAAATCATCTAAATTATTATTTTTAAATTAATAATCATGTAATCATTTTGCATGTAGGGAATAACAATTTTTATAGGTCCTTGGAGAATAAGGCGTTGCTGATTTTTGGGCCCACCATACGAGAGAGGTGGAATTCCTAGAATTCCAACCTCAAAAAATAATTGATGGATTATATCGAAATCCTTTTTGGTGTAGACACATTTAATAAGACCTTGGCCACCGCCACAGCTGGCCAATATTTAAATATACACGAGAAACATATAGGAATCACTTGAAACAAAATGATAGGTAAGAGCATCCTCCGATGATTCCAGATAGGGAGTGGAAGGCCCTCACTGAGGACGCAAAAGAGAAGAAATTGACAGATGAAGGAAAAACACCCTCTGGTCCCAGAAGGTAAATTACAATTTCAATTCAATACCTTCAATTTTTTTTAGATGTAAATAAAATTGTGGTATATATTAACATACTTGAAAATTTTGATGATAAGTTGACTGACACGTCAAAGGAAACAAAATCAAGGATTTCCAAATATGTCCAGCACAGGCTAGGCCAGGGCGGCTACTTGAAGTTATAGTCATGAATTGTAAGTACCTAAATATCTTATTTGTATATCTTTAAAACGTTTAGGTAATTGCAGTGAATAACATTAAAAATACATACTCTTATGTAATGTAGGGTGACAAGTATGGTACTGAAACCATGGAGGAAGACCTCGATATTGGTTACAAGTACAACTATAAAGTTGTAGTTGAACATTGAAAAATCTTGGGGAAGATACCAAGAACACTTTACAGGATAAGGTAAATAAAATTCAATCCACATTAACCTTTATTATTAATATAATACCGTCATGTTGGATATTATTAATATTTACAAATTTCTTTTAATCAGGGGAGCAACACTATCAACGGATGCACTAGTATTGGAGAGCAGTGCATTGATAGCAGTTTGAAACAAGAAGATGGTTCTCCCATGCAGTCCCAATTTTCCATAGGGGTGCAGCCCCATGATGTTACTACGACCAAGCTGGCACATGACAATACTATGGTTGTATTTTAATCATATACTTAATAATTTCATAGTTATACATTTTGTACTTCTATTTTTTTTACTTATACATTTATGATTGTCCTTATAAAGTTTGTCATCTCAATGGAAGAGAATGTTGTACTTGAGGCTCATACAGTTGAACATGAGAATGCAGGGGCAACCATTCCAACGGTGTCGACTAGTGCACTAGGTAAATAATGACATTGTAGGTGTTTTTTTTAATATTACTGAACTAGTTCAATGATATTTAAAAACAGTTCATTTAAATTTTGTATTCTTTTCTTTTGTAGGTGATGCCTCATCACAACGGCCTCCATTACATCATGAGTACCTTGTGACTAGGCGTTTTTTGTCCTTTGACCAAGTTTTGAGGATTCTTGGTCATGTTTGACCTAATTTTGGGACTTCGATAGGCTGTCGAAGGCGGAGCATAAGATGAAGCGGAGATCGTGGGATCTCGGCCCCTTTTAGGGCCCTTTTTGGGATTCAGGATTATGTAATGGGTATGGGATGTTGGCCCATGGGTTTACCCATGTTTAGGCCTATTTTGTAATATATAAATAAGTATCTAAGTGATGTAAGAAAGGGGAAGGAAGAAGAGACCGGTGTGCTAAGTGCTAGATTTGGATCTATGTGATCAAGAGTTGTAAGTTCTTTATGCATACTATGTGAGGCTTGCAAGGCTAGTGTAAGTAACAGTAAGACACTGTGTGAAGTATTGGTGTTGTACCCTAGCTAGAAGAAGGAGGATCTGGCGGAGTGCACGCAGGTCTCCTTTCTTCTGTGGAGTAGAACTTGGATGCTATGTGCCTGTAAGAAGCTTGACCAAAGATAATAAAGAAGAGAAGAGTTGGTGGATGTAGCCCCAGGGTGGGGGTGAACCACGTACATGCTGTGTTGATATGCTTTGTGCAATGTATTGATGCGTTTGTGTGTTTATTTTCTTAGTACTTTAATGTAGATGAATGATAGATAGATCTGTTGATGCTTAGTGCTTAATAATATGGATGGATGTTAGATATGAATTATGTATGTATGCTTAGTGCTTAAGTACCTTAGATCTAAATGAATACTGCAATATTTTGTAATAAGGGTTTAACTGCACTATAACTAAGACTGGATATTGATGAATGCTAATTGTTGAGTTCTCTATTAAGTGTTAGAATCATAGATTTGTGTCCCAGCTAAGGTTGCAGACATCTGAGTCTTGCAACCACCCCTATCTCTACCTCGGGTGAGACTTCATCTTCTTCGCAGGTGTTTCCAAAAGGGCCAATAGTTAGGGTTTTGTTGGTGCATTGTTGTAGTGTTGAACCATGGGTTTGCCCCTATGCCAACAAATGGTTTCGTTGTCAGGACTTGAAACTGTGATTGTTGGGAACTGAGGAAAAAAAAGCTTTGTGTGAAGACCTGACCTGAAATTGTGAAAGATTTGTGTGTAGATATGTCACTCTAGTGCACAGTATTCTACCCGATCTGTGAAGCTCTATGCTAAGAAAATAAGTCTGATCTGAAGAAAAGGGGTAAGATCTGAACACTTTGTGCTCTGATAGAGGTAAGAATAGTGAAAAGTTTTAGATCTGGAATCTTTGTGCTCTGCTAAAGATAAGACTAGTGGCAATTTTTTTTTCTAAAGTATGTATTTAGATATGTTTGATAATATTTTTCCTAGCTTGAAAAATAGGGCACTGATAGTAGAAATAAGATTTGATATGAATAGATATGATAAGAATAGTGAAAGATATGTTATACCTATGCATAGAGAGAATGTTTGGACTAACAAATGGATGCATGATCCTAGAAAGAATGTTTTGCAGGTTAGATACCATGATGCTAGTGTGCAGTACATGAAAGGTTGGGGATCATTTAAGATAAAGAGAGGATTAACCCTTTGTTACAGTTGGAGAAGACTGGGCATCTGGCTAAGAAATTCCCTGGTAGAATACCTAGTTTCCTCTGTTGCAAAGCTATGTACCATGAAGTATTGGATTTCCCTAGAATGATTGCTAAGGTTGAAAGGATGAATATGAGACAAGAAAACCCTAAGGAAAATCAAGCAACTGAGATTATGGAAGAACCCCAGAAAGAATCAGAAAAATTATTGCTACATATGATAGAAACCTTGAATGACCACCGACATATCATCTTATCAGAGATCCTCAAAGAAAAAGAGTGCATTGAAACAAGAATATGAGACATCGACATTGATTGTGTTCTAGATGAGGAAACACAGGTGAATATCATGACAAAAAGAACTTGGAAACTTTTAGGGGAGCCTGCTATGATTCCTTCATTGGGAGGAATAAGATTATTCAGAGGAAAGATGATAACCCTATGTGGACGACTTACCCAGATATCTATGAGTGGTCATGGAACTTTGACAGAGGAATAATTTGAAGTTGTTAAATTTATTGGGAACAATGCTCCATTTGCTATGTTACTAGGAAAACCTTGGATTGAAGGAGATCAGGCTAGAAAGAGAGAAGAAGAAGTCTTAGAACAAAAGAATAAAGAGTTGAAATATTTCATTACTAGGAGGATCGTACACTTGATTGAAGAACAAGAGAACCGAGAAAAGATATTTAAAACCAAAGACTTGGATGTCGAAGTGGGAATAACACTAGAATACCTACAGAAAACTGAAGTACCTATTCCAGATACAAATGAAGTATTACCCTTGATTTCTAGAAAAGAATCTCACCATCGCGAAGTTACTCTGCCAAAAGAAGATAAGATTCAGAATGGAAAAAGGAATCCTGAGATGAAGCTGACTGGAAAGAAGGATAGAAAACTAGGTAAGAAGAGAGCTAAGATCAAAAAGTTACAGAAGGTTCTAGAGGCAACTTCGCAGAAGGAAAGTTTGCAAAATTGGAACTTCGTCGGGATATCAGAACTACGTCACATGGCACTTTCCCATGGAGAAGAAATATAGATGTTGGGAACAATATAACCATTAGACCGATGGCCCAAATAGGTAGAAAGGCATTTATGGTTAGAAATTTTTCCATTAGATCGTTGGGACCATGCCATAATGGACATAACTGATTTAATGAAGGCTTTTTACCCGTTGCAAGAGATCCGTTGCCAAGTTATCTATTTATCCTGTCATGCCACACAACGAGAACACTTTTTCCAATCGTGACTATCTAAGCCTGCAAATTAGTTGGTTTTTCACAGTGATCATCACGTTATTTCCATCTGTTCCATTGCATTGAGTAGTTACTCTTTGAACCCGAGATATCCAACCATGAGCGTGTATGTCTGAAGAACTTAGAGCACTCGAAGAGTCTGTGAAGGAAGTACTCATTGACCTCATGAATGAGAAAGTCATGTCTAAAAGAGTGATGTCTGTCGGTGTACAAGCATCATTGACGAGAGGAGTGCAAGACTCTTCGTCGAATGCTTGCAGAGCCGGACCATCCTGACCATCAGCAGAAAAGATAACCAAACACAAAGATGACCTAGGAAATGCGAACATGATCCCGACCATATTTCTCGATTACATCCCGCCTCTGGCCGACACAGTGAGTCATGATAGTGTGCCAAGATATTTCAAGGGGATACACACAGTTCACGCACAACAGGAAAAGATCACAGCACTGAAGTTCAGTGACTTCAACCTTGGAGATCGCAAGAACTATAGTATGCTCTCCCAGTATAAATATAGGACCAATATGAAGAGGAAGAACTCAAAGATAATCCCCCATACATGGATGATGAACCTCGCGTAGTCCACCCTGTTAAACGTAATGAAAATCCCACACATTGGAAGGCACCAGGAAGTCAACGCCTGTGACAAGTTATTGATTTCATGTTACCATGGAGGCTACTTATGGCTAGAACGTTGTATCACAATCGATCTGACATTGATCCATAGGATCATGGGACTAAGTATGCAAGGACCCAAACCACAAGAGTTCTATCTAGGAAAAGCCACAGATCGTGCACTAGCACAGGAGATCAAGGATACATATGGCAATGTTGAAAAGGGGATGCAAGGATACAAGGTAGCTTCCATCCAGAATGGCGCAGTGCGCCTATCCTTCCAGTTAATAGCCAGGAATTTAGTAAGGGAGAATAGACCTATGCAGCTCACCAACTTTTTTGTTAACCTCGCGGGGAAGTGTGTGGAAGGCCTACAGATGAATTGGGCGAAGTACCTAGTTAATCAGCTGGAACTAGACTGCTGTCAAGCACAAGATTAGGGCTACAAGTTTCAATTTAGTTGGCTCCTGATCCTCATCGCCTTGGTTTCTCAGGAGATGTTGGAAGGTGCGACCTTCCCAGATATTGAACTGTTTGAGCTACTTGCTGTGAACTTCACCACACTCTAGTACTCGAGTGATATGAACAAATAGTAGCAGTCGAATGTTGTTTTTCACACCTATTACCTCCAGCTGAAGAGAGCCATCGAAGATAAACCTTGCATGAATCTGAACACCCTACAGAGGTTTCAACCCCTAATGCAGTTATGCACAAATCAATGCTTCATATACCTTACAACACGAGCCGATGAACATAAGGAGCAACTTTAGTTGTACTACAAACTCATGAAAGAGGACCTTAAGGAGATCACTAAGGACTTTTTGAAAGACCTCCTTATTTCGAAAAACCCTATAGATATGTCTGACCCTAATATCCTAGAGACCACGCACAAATAGCATGATATGACCGAACCCAGCAGAATGAAGAAGACTGAAGAGGTCCAATATTTAAGAAGTGCCTTAGGAAATACTGCTTTAGTATCACCTGTCCGAGGGGGTGATGACAAAGATATAAATGGAAAAGGAGCTGAACACCAAGCCAGGTGAAGTAACACCACCCAGAGATGAGGTTGATCCCTTGAAGAAGAGGAAGGTTTTTTCCCCAAAAACTTCTTCCCAGAATAAATCGAAAGCCACTGTGACCAAGATGAAGACTATGCTAACTACTGATGATTTTGACTTCATCATAGCAGCCCTATGATGCTTCACTGGAAATCATGGAGAAACAATAAGCTAAGAAGAAGGAAATGTACGATAGAATTAAGGTCGAATTCTGAGGGGTACAACAGGCCCTTCAGTCCAGCCACGCAGTGTCCACTACAGCCCTTCCATCAGGAGAACCAGAGTTGGGAGATGAGCCATCCCAACTCTACCAACTAGCTAATGCGGTTGAAGCTCACCTTCATCGTGCACAAGAAGAGATAGAACAAGCCACCCAGTCTCTTAAGAAAGAGCAAGGAGTACTCGTAGAGCAATGCAGAGTTGCAAAACAGGAGAACGTTGCTCTCCAAGAAAATTTTTGAAGAAGAGAGAGTACAGATGCAACAAGAAAAAGAATAGTTGCTCGCAGAGCAACTCAAAGTGAAAGAAGTAGTCAACAAATCCCTCCATTATGTGATAGGATTAGAACCGCAGGCAAAATACCGAGTCATGCATCAATTAGAGCATCTCACAGAAGCTATCTAGTAGCTACAACAAAAAATAACAGACTTAGAGCTCTGCACCATACCCGACACCCCGCAGGGTGTAAGGGATCAAAGAGAAGAAACTGCTTGAAGTGCAATTGAAAGAATGAAAATACTTACCCTGGAATGCAAGCAATTGAGTGATCATAGTGCCTAGACATATGAGAGACTCACTGAGAATCCAGAATTGAAGGCACTGGACTCACAACTATAGGAAGTGATGCGACAAGAAGAGACAATACATGTGTAGTTAAATATCTTGTCAGCTATGGAAAGAATGAAGTGATCCCAAGAGCAGCACACTTCCCAGCAATAGGTCCACACTATTCAGAGCAGAGTTATGAAATTAACTCAGAGGATCCAACCTATACAAGATGAGGCTTACCAACTGTTCACAGAGATCGAAGGTCGAGGAGAGGAACTGGAGCAAGTCATCACCAGAGCTAAACAACACCTAGAGGGACCTGTCAATGAAGCATTCATACAAGAGTTCACTAAACAAGAGGCCATGGCACAACAACAAGTCGAGGCAACTCGAGCTAAGCTTGAGGTTTTTTAAGTAGAAATAGTTAGATCATAGTGACTCGGGACGAGTCACAGGTAAGTGTTGGGGATTTGTTGGCCCTTGACCAAGTTTTGAGGATTCTTGGTCATGTTTGACCTAATTTTGGGACTTCTATAGGCTGTCGAAGGTGGAGCGCAAGACAAAGTGGAGATCACGGGATCTAGGCCCCTTTTAGGGCCTTTTTTGGGATTGGGGATTATGTAATGGGTATGGGATGTCAGCCCATGGGTTTATTCATGTTTAGGCCTATTTTTTAATATATAAATAAGTAGCTAAGCGATGTAATAAAGGGGAAGGAAGAAGAGACTGGTGTGCTAAGTGCTAGAGTTGGATCTATGCGATCAAGAGTTGTAAATGCTTTGTGCATACTATGTGAGGCTTGCAAGGCTAGTGCAAGTAACTGTAAGAGACTGTGTGAAGGCTTGGTGATGTACCCTAGCTAGAAGAAGGAGGATCTGGTGGAGTGCACGCATATCTCCTGTCTTCTGCGTTGTAGAACTTGGATGCTATGTTCCTGTAAAAATCTTGACCAAAGATAATAAAGAAGAGAAGAGTTGGTGGACGTAACCCAAGGGTGTGGGTGAACCATGTACATGTTGTGTTGATATGATTTCTGCAATGTATTGATGTGTTTGTGTGTTTATTTTCTTAGTTCTTTAATGTAGATGAATGATAATAGATCTGTTGATGCTTAGTGCTTAATAATATGGATGGATGTTAGATATGACTTATGTATGTATGCTTAGTGATTAAGTACCTTAGATCTGAATGAATAATGTGATATTATGTAATAAGGGTTTAACTACATTGTAACTAAGACTGGATATTGATGAATGATAATTGTTGAGTGCTCTATTAAGTGTTAGAATCATAGATCTATGTACCAGCTAAGGTTGTAGACATTTGAGTCCTGCAACCACCTCTGCCTCTACCTCGGGTGAGACTTCATCTGCTTCACAGTGTTTTCCGAAAGGGATGGTAGTTAGGGATTTTTTGGTGTGTTGTTGTAGCACTGAACCCTGGGTCTGCCCTTGTGCCAACAACGTTCTCTGTGTGAGAGGACACAGTCACAATAATATTTTTAAGAGCACCCAGAGAACAAAGACATAGATATTGATGAAAGGATTAAGAACTATAGAGATAATAAGAAGAGGCTAGATAAAATTACTAAATGATGATGTACATGAATATTTTAATAACTATTTAATATAAAATCTATTTTCACAATATTCCAATCATTCCAAATGGATCAAGGAAACATTTTAATTCATTGAAATAGTTGTGAATATTGGTATGTATAAATGTTTGTTTTTGTTGTAAATATTTCAATAGATTTATATGTTGGGTATTGGNGCTCATAAGAGCTTCATCCTTCACATGGTTGGCCCTGTTCAGTAGAGAATAATTTATTAGAGTCGTTTAATCTCGGAGAAAACCTCCCTCGATCCAACGGAGCAACAACACAGTCAATGTTGACTTCGTTGATGCTACTTCAAATCAAGGGAGGCAGTTTGATCAAATATTAGATGTGTGGCTCCAACAAATTATTCTCGAAACTAAGAGGAGCTCATTCAAGTATGTTCTAAAACTCTCGTAAAAATGCATCTTAGAGTAAATCATGCACTACAAATATGACTTGTACTGATTTTTTAGATATTTATGGAGGTTGAAGGATTTTGGAAGGTACTTTATGATCTTTATTCGTCGATTGAGGGAAGCTCAAGACTAACAGAGGGTCATACAACTAAAGAGAAACACACGGGGTCAAAAATTCTAAATTTACTGTCGACCAGTTCATCAGATTAGGTGTGATTGCTCCTTTCAGCATAGTTTATATAGCCATCAATTCTAGTTATGTTTAACGTTTTATGAATTGTTATGTTTGAATGCTAAATTGAAAAATTACCATTTAGCTGTGTATAATATTTTGATTATGTCCTCTATATATTATGGATCTGTTAGTGTAGGTTTATGGTTAACCAATGGATAAATTATAACATGAATGTATGGTTCACCATATCGATAAGAAAATGATGGTTTCTTTTTCATCCCCATGCGTACATTTGGGTCAAATTATGATGGCGCATTCGATACAATTTCCACTTTATATTGTTAGGAGAACGAAAAACAGTGGACCCCCTTAAATGCCATTTCACATGATGTCACTTTTCTGACGCCATAGATATCGTATCTATTAAGATGTTTCATGCGGACATGTGTCATCTCATATTTGTCTATCCAAACCCCATATATTGATTTGTCATCTCAGATTTGACTGTAAAAACCCCATGAAAACTAACCCCACACATACTCAATCCATAGAGGAAAGGTATTACAACAACTTCATTATTAAAACAATGCCATAAAGGAAAGGTATTACAACAACGTCATTCTCACAATTTGACACTATCTTTCTCTATCCCATCTCTTTGTCTTCCTCTATGTTCCTCTCACACTCTCGGACATTCTAGCCTCTCTCCCATTCTATCCTTCTCTCCCTTTCTCTCTCTCCACCCATATCTCACTCTTGTTTTATCTTTCCCCTTCTCTCTCACACCCTCTCTCTCTCCC
>ML777753.1:269794-300153 GCA_009831015.1 Picea engelmannii | reverse complement strand
CATGTGATTGGGTCCTTGCCATCAAACTTCCTCATATCAATCTTAGGAACGTGGTTGGTCTTCAAACCAAAGTTGGAGTTTCTCCATTCTTGATTCACCTTCCTTGTGTCCTCATCACGAATTTCATGGGATGCATTTTCACTCAGGTGTCTTCTATGTTACGAAATTTTTCAATACTTCCATGATATCCCCTTTTAAACCATCTATCTTAGTATCCAACTTAGCTTCCATTGAATCCATCTTAGTATCCAACTTAGCTTCCATTGAATCCATCTTATTTTGTAGTTCATTTATGTCCCTATGCATTTCTTCACTATCATCAAGAGTCCAAGTAGGATTTTCTCTAGGCTTATTTGTTGTAGAAGTTACTTTTTTGGGTGGCATGTTGGCCAAGTATCACTTTTGAACCTTGATTTTGAGGTGGTTCTGCTAGACAATATTTATTCTGTTGTATCTCCCAAGTTTTGGCCCTTCTGGGTATGAAAATTTCTTTTATGTATTTCTCTGATATTTCTTCTCTACAATGCCACAGGTCTAATCAAAATTGGATGTGCCAAGTGGAATTTACGGCAACTTCCCCACAACTTGCCGATTTTTGGCCTTTCCAAGAGATCTCACTTGTATAGTGTACCCCACACAAAATAATTGATATAAATTTTGAAAATCACACCAGAAATACTACCGACCGTCCACGATCCAATGCAACTAGTCCCATGCAATTTGTATACTCTAGGAATACGTTATGATTGTTTTACCTGGAACACCTTCTTGAGACTAGTCAATAGGACTAGTCTGATACCCTATCTTACACAGAGTGTATCTACAAATTTAAGATGACCCAGAAGTTGAAATGTTTACCACAAATACCTTACTAATTTTTGTAAATATCCTCTAGAGCTCAAGGTCTAAAAAATTACATAAAAGTTCTTATAGGAAAAATTTCGCAATGACTCAGTTTAGGATGATTCAAGAACCCTATATTGTATAGGCTGTATCTATGAAAGTATAAGACCTCAGGAGCTAAATTTTGAACCCAACATACCTTGATCCATCTAATAAATATCCTCCAAGCCGTTCCTTCTGAAACATTGTAGAAAAAAAGTTATAGCAAAAATTCCAAGGTGTCTTAGATGTAGCAACGAAACCCCAAGACCTTGAGCTCTGATACCATATGTTAAGAACCAAATATCAATATAGCATAGAAAATCCTCAGAAAAAGTACTCAACGCCTTGGAAAAGAGAGAATTTCAGATAATAAGCCTCTTCGAGGGGGCAACCTCCTTTTACCCCACTTAAATGTTCAAGTACAAGATGATTCAAAATGAAAATGTCTCCTTGGTATATATAGGAGACTAGGAGGTATAATTACAACTAATGGCCTAAATCCGACATAAATAAAATAACATTACTAATATAATATGCCCCGATTAAGGGGTAATGAGCCAATATTAAGGCTTAACAGAGGATTTGATATATATGGATTGTTTGTTATAGAGGGTTTGCTTGTTTGATATGGAGAGTTTTGTTGTCTAAGTTTTTGGAGTTCTTGCTATCCCTTCTTGTGGGGTACCTGGTTTTGTTTTATCAGCTATGATCAATACCTTGCTATCCCTTCTTGTGCAGTACTTGTTGCAATTGTCTTGTGATGGTCTATACCTTGTAAAAACTTTTCCTAAGTCCTTATGACAAAGAACAAACCCTATAGGTTTGATCCATGAACCTAAAACTATTTCTGAGCATATTATAAAGGTTTTCATCCACACATGTGACATTTACATCTTTCTTAGATCAGGAGGTAAGCTTGAGGTTTGTATTTTCACTTAGATTTTTTTTTTATACTCAGAATTTAATTTAGATCTGTTTATTTCCTTTCTCATATATGCCAATCTTGTCAACAAAAAAAAAAAAAAAACGCGATATTTGTTTCTATTTTTTCCTAATTATAATAATTTTTCTATGACTTTGACTAGGGGAACACTAATCTATGAATAATCCTCACACCACTCTTCTTTATATTCTTAACCTATACCAAACATCACTAAACAACACAATGCTTGGAATCACACTAAGCTCTCTATTACTAAGCTCTTGTTATGGAAACTACGTGATATGGCATTCAAAGAATAACTCATATCTACACCTTATTGAACTCACTATGAAGCTTCTGTATGATTAGAGTGGTATCATTATTAGGAAGATACAATATGAAGATTAAGACCAACTGGCTTATTTCTTATATTATACCAATCTTATTGAGGCAATGGCATCAACTATTAACTATAAGCTAATCTATATTGAATCTAATCACATTGATTATGGATACTGTGTGTTCAATTCATACTAACATGATGTGTCTAATTCAGACAAGTACTATGATTCAAATAAAGATTTAACATGACTAATAAGTATTGATCTGCTTTGTTTAACTATGCTTCTACTGGTATGATTACATACTTATATCTATGATTTACATTGGTTATGATGAACTTGTTTATATTGTGAGTAATACAAGCCCATTATTTATCTATGATAGTATCATTACCCTTATAACTATAACATGTAAAAGATTACGGTAATAAGGTAACCATTTCTTATGCATGGACTAGTAATACCTGTATATCCTTATTTACTCCTATTGTGTGATGTATGTACTTGATGAGTGCAATGTGATGCAGGAGCATCACTCCACCTCAACACGCACTAGTCAGATTTCACACATGGTACGCATTTAAGGAAGGAGAGTCACCTTCCTCTCATTTTTTGCCTTGAGAATCCAAGGCTAGATCTAGGCATTTAATGAAGACAAGATGGAAGGAACAAGATATTCCTTCACACAAGCTAGAGATAAGGTCTCCATTAATAGGCTAATGACATGATGGATCTGCATCCAATTCGGAGAAGATAACCATCATTGTAATTTTCCCTTTCGATAGGCATTAGGAATGGTGATTTGACACCACTATTTTATCTTGCGAGGGAAGATCATTGAGCCCCTCTTGTATAAATTGATGTATAGTTGCTAAGTAGAGGTTAGATGAGTTGGGTCGTAGGCAAATGCATAGAATATACAGAGGGTCGAGACTCAGTTGTAGCTTGGACTCCACCATTGTAATTTTCCATTCCACCATTAATAGAAAATGACAATTTTTCCTATTCTACATTTCTGTGTAATGGATGTTGTGTTATGAATGTCATTTGCATGTTTGTGAATTGTAGATGAATGTTAGAAATAATCTACAGGGATAGAGATATAGTTTCCTATCCGAGAGTGTGTTGAGTTAAGTCTGGTTCTCTAGGATAAGTGCAAGGAGTACGCGATAGAGAGAGGAAAATATATAAGCCAAAGCAAGGAGTGCATGTCTAAACTCAGTGGAGTCAAAAGAGAAGTTATCAGGATGGCACACCAGATTAATTTATAGACTCAGGGAAAAATTTCAAGGCAGTTAAGTTCCTTGGAAACACAAATTGTGTTGGAGAAAGCACAGTTCAGATTTACTGAACACTCTAAAATACTCTTCTAGGAGGGCATCGACTTAGTGCGAGAGTGCACAGAAGGAACACGGTTGGAGGTGTTGGAGAATCCCAGAATTGTTGAACATTATGGTGAAGGAAGGCTTTGCAAGAAGTGCACCGACAAAGGAAAGGGGATGCCTTAAACCTTTGCATGAGGCCAAGGGAGAATCTGTCAAAGAACTGAGCCAAGCAGAGGGAGTGTGTGTAAGGTGTTGCAAATTCATCTTAAAAGATCAGGAAGTAGAGCGAGAGACTTCCAGGAAGGAAATAAGAATTCCACTGAAGGATGTAAGGAAATTTGGTAACCTTGGGGGTTTTCAAGCTGAACAAAGTCGTAGAAGGAAGCCTATGCAGAACTCTGCAAGGAGTGTAGAAGGTATTTCGAGAATAGCCTAAGTTTCGAAAGGATAATTTGCACTAAGTGTGCAAAAGAGTTGGGAACTGGCCAAAGTCCCAAAGACAACGAAATCACCCATCGTCAAGGGGGAGACAGGTGGAAGAAGATTGATAGGTTCAGGTGAAGGAACTTTAGAAGGTTTCCAGAAGAAACACAAAAGGTCTTCACGAAGTTGTGAAGAGCAATTTCATTCCAGACCGTTGGATCCAAAGGGTATGTGGCAGGAGATCCACGCAGTTCAGGGAATGTCGAAAAGAGAATACTTGAGATCCAAACTCATCAAGTGATCATAGTAGTTGATTGCAAGAGGAACGTGGACTATAGATTAGTCTCAAATAATTCTTCGATTTGGAAATTGGGAAGGAGTAGCAAGCCTCTCACAAAAGTCCCGAAGTGCAGGGTCATGAAGGAAGTTGGCCCATGGTCATAGTCCGTGGTCACATTGAGGAGGGAGCCTAGCATAGAAAGATAGTGCTATCGGCATTGAAACTTGAAAGGAATGAGGAGAGGGTATGTGGGTTCCACATAACCTATGATAGATAAGGAAGGACATGTGATAGAAGATTCAGGTTCCAGGGAGGAATCTAAGGAGTTTCTCTCACTCAGCAGAATCGAACAATCCTAGACTGGGAGGTCACGTCAGCCCCGAAGGATTTGGAGGGGAGCTTGAAACCACAATGAATATGGAATAAAGGAACATTCACATTACCACATATAGGTGAATGGTAATAAGCTTAAGTCATATGTGTACAAATATCCTTGTATATCATATGTAGAAACACAAGTAAATCCTAGGAATCACTTATATTACCATAAGTTGATAGGTATGAATATGGTATGATCACAACAATATGAGTTCCATATTCTTGAATAGGGATAGATCATTAAATGTATATATAAAGGGCATAGATTATTTGAAATAAGAATGTCATATATAACTGATATGGAACCAATGTAAGTTGTAAGTGATATGTTGAACCTTAGGTATTATATGTAATTATTCATATAGGTCAGATTGTATTACACGACTTTCACTGTAATTACCTAATATTGGTACAACTATAATACAAAGAAGAGTGTAATATCCATAGTAATAACCATAACTAATCTATCATAAGAAGAAGTGCTTACTATCATATTCAACGTATAGGTTGTGTATACCAGTACATATCACATGCTCGTATTGATTACTATGATTCCCAGATTAAGTACATTATAAGCATTACTATTAACATGTGTAATTGATTACAGATAAACACATAGGGTTAAGCTCAACACCACATATAATATTATCACATTGTTATGATATGAAAGTTGTGAAGTAAGACCATGGAAACTTATGATCTAATATCGAGTAATCAGATAGGAGAAAAGTATATATATGGGTTTCATTACCTTATCATAGGTAACTAGTAGAGATAATGGTATAAGTACTATCTTGTTCATTAAGCCGATATAAAAAGGGTAACATAATACATGTGTGGGTTTATTATATGTATTAGTCCATATTCATTGATTACATCTATTTGTATTAGTATCACTAAACAGGTTATTCACTATATACCCTTATTAGGATGATACAAGGTAATTACTTCACTTTAAAATTTTCTAGTTGCAAAATTTAAAAATATAAAAAATATAAAAATAAATCGACATTCTTTTTTAAATACCTTCATGACATCAGAATTGTGATGTATGGTAATGTTGCTCCCATGGAACATACGTCGGAAATATATAGCTATTCGTCAGTTGAGTGATGTTACCATATGTCAGAATTGCGACGTATGGTAACATCTCTCCCATGGCACCAATGTCGACGATATATATCTTGTTGTCAGTTGAGCGATGTTACTATAAGTCAGAATTGCGACGTATGGTAACATCTCTCCCATGGAATATACATCAGATATATATAATGTGTCGTCGGTTGAGCGATGTTTCTATAAGTCGAAATTGTGAAATATTGTAACGTCGCTCCCATGGAATCCACGTAGTGGAGATCAACGAAATTGGATGTTGGAATTCTGATGTCTTTGACATCGCTTTAGCGACGACTATATGGGGTTTGGATAGTCAAATCCGAGATGACACGTTTCCGCATTAAATTTCGCAATAGAGACAATATCTATGGTGTCGAAAAAGTGACGTCATGTGAAACGACGTTTGAGGGGGTCTGTTGTTTGTCATTGTCCCAACAAACAAAAGTGGCAATTGCATCAAATGCGTCATCATAATTTGACCCAAATGTACTAGTGCATGGTGTTTTCCTTGTGAGAACCATATTGGGAAAATAATGTGCAAGGAAAAGGGAGGTAGAAGACCCAGATTTTTTTGACAGGTTGAATTTCATTAATACAATTTATACATTCAAGTCTGAGGAATAAATTGACATCACAGAGGAACAACTTGAGGAAGATAGGAAGTGGTAAGCTATACAAGATCGGTTTTAAATACTAAGACAAATGGATGAATATTCAAAGGAAAGGTTGAGGAAAAAATATATTTTGACATACTATAGGAGAAATAAAGAACCAGTGGCACCTCCCCTAACACCGAAGATAGTACCTCCACCTCCTCCACTTCCTATTCAGGATTTTCTTCCACAACCCACACCAACCATTGAGGATATTTAGCTCAACATTGATGTAACCAACATGATGGGAAAAATGATCATGGTGGTACCTGTGGCTGAGATGTGAAAAATTCCTTCTGTAAGGAAATAATTTTTTAAGGCCTTAATGATACAGGATGAAGTTGGGGATCCTATAGTAATTTTGAATAGTATGTATCATGGGAATAGGCGAGAATACAACCCCCCTTTTTATCTCTCTACGGGAATAAATAGTCTTCATTTGAACAATTGTATGCTGGACTTTGGGGCCTCAGCTAATGTGATTCCATTGAAGGTCATGAAATGGTTGGGTTTGTAGAAAACCCATCCTTATGGAAATGTTTGTGGCATCAATTCAAAGAGAGTAAAATTTTAGGGTCTCATCGAAGTTTGAAGTTTTATTTACATGCATTCCCTCACATTGACATTAGGATGAATATGGTCCTGATCCATGTATCATATGCTTGGGGAATTATCTTGTCAATAATTTGGTTTATAAATCTTGGTGGTTTTCTCAGTATGAACTTAAATCATGCACATATCCCTATGGGAGACATGACATTTGATATTCTATACATTCAACCATTTTCTCAGAAACAAGTACTCAAAATTGATGAACCAAATAGTTACAGTGATGATGCGTTTGGTGTTACTTATAGGTCGTTAGATGATGATGTTACTCATGATTGGAGAACTTGTCCTTTCTCCCAAGAGGACTGCATAGCTACTTTTTTTTCCCAATAAAAATAAGTATAAGGAAATACTTGTGAGATATCAGGGAGAGAACCCAAGATCTTTCAAAATTCTCAAGAAGGATGCATATATGAGGGATCAAGAATGAGAAAAAACTATCACAAATATGGTCAAAGTAGACCCTACCAAATAGCCTTACATTGATTATGTAACATATGTTGAATTTGATTAAGGGATCCTTGCACTCATGTGGAATAAAAGGAAGGGAAATCCAAAGTATGAAAAGAAGAATGAAGTTATGTATATCAACCCTTGCATTGTCAGGAAGAAGTATAGAAAAAGTGATTATTATCTATTTTTCATGGATCGGAGGAATATTCCATTACCTTTTGATGGGTATATCCTCCAACCCTATAAAGATAGGACTTAATGGGATTCATGGCCCATGAAAGTAGGTAGGTCATTTTCATTTTTGCATTGCATTTGTATCATAGTTGCATATGCATGTCATAGTAGTATAGTTCCACTTTCTTTGATTTGAATACATATTCTTGATTTACATATTGTTCTTCTTTCATCCCTACATTTTTACATTCATGTGATCTGCATAGTCATATTGATATGTTGAAACAAAAACGTGAGAAAAAAAATATTTTCAAGTTTTGCTTAAGATTTTGTAGTTATCATTTTTGTCATATGAATAAGGGGCGAGTTACACCACGCCTATGATTTTAACATTTTTCTTTAGTTTGAGTAGGCATAGATCATACCATGAGATGTTGAGGTTCCAATGCACTTTGAACATGTCCTCGTGTACGAGCCAAATGTTACCGCCCCAACCTAGGGGTAACAAAAGAGATGATGTCTCAAGGTCCATAGGTAGCAGACATGGAGTGTCGATATATGGATGGACAAAACAACCCACATAGCCCCTATTCTTCACCATTCTTCACCATCATCATCGAAAACATAGCAACATCCACCACACTATCCTAGTCCACATAGGGCGACACATATTGCTTCATGAGGTAACTAGTCAAGTTTCATGGTAAGTATCATTTTAATACTTGGGCCATTTGGATAAGTTCCAATGGTTTCATTATGATTATGAAATGATTTCTCATAAGTAATGTTTTTTACCATTTTTCACCTTGGTATTTATCATGGGGTTTCTAGTAAGTTTTCCACCCTTCGGGAAAGGGGTTTTACTGGGTGTCTTTCTTAATGGCCCATTGTGCCATGGTTGGCCATATTTTTTCACTTTCCATCTTCATTCCTCTCTGTATCCTGATGTTTTGGGTTTTGGGGTTATATGTACCCCAAAAAGGGATTATACCTCACTCTCTTATGGGAAGAAGGGGATAAAGGCCCAGAGGCTATTGCAGCTACTATCAACAAATAAATAAAAACAAAAAACAACCATGATCAAAATACAGTGGCAGGAATACAAGTGACACAAAATCCATAGTCCAAAAAATTGAGCTCTACCTTTCTAGGAACCCACCCTAAGTCTTAAGTGTGAATAGATGCCTTAGATATTTGAAAGGTACTTATGAGTATCCCACTTGAAAGGAAACACATTTAATGCACAAAATCAAGAAATATTGTAAAGGGGACTTGCAAATTATCTAAAGAAAATAAAGGAAAAGGAAATTATAGGGCTTGGAAATATTTTGTGCCCCAAACGAAAGGTAACTTAAGGATGAAATGCACCATCAACAAAGGAACCCATGGAAATGAGACCATATTAGACCCTTTCATGTCAATGAACCCAACATGTACATAGGTTGATAACTAACAGGTCATGTATGTATGCGAGTTTCTTTAATGAGAGTCACGTACATAAAGCAAAATGACATTTTTAAAGATGTTTTTAGGGAGGAAAAGGAGGATTTTTCTTCTGCAAGCAGGGAAATGGATGTAGTTGAGGCCAATGAGTTTTCATGAGAATATGTGGTGTCAAATGATGCTATAAAACCATTTTCGACCATCATTTTTCACTTTCCATCTTCATTCCTCTCTGTATCCTCATGTTTTGGGTTTTGGGGTTACATGTACCCTAAAAAGGTCTTATACCTCATTCTCTTATGAGAAGAAGGGGATAAAGTCCCAAATGTTGTTACAGGAGGTCAAGAAACTAGGGAACCCGTCAACTCCACCTAAAATATTGCGATTTCTTATTTTTTTGAGCCAATTAAACATGTACATGGGTTTCCAAATAGCAAGTCAGGTATGTACATGAATTTCTTTAAGGAGAGTTGCTTACATAAAGAAAAATGGGATTTTTTAATATATTTTTAGGGAGGAAAGTGGGATTTTTATCCTGGAAGTAGGGAAAGGGATGTAACTAAGGCCAATGATTCATCATGAGAATATGTGGTGTCAAATGGTGCTATAATAGCATTGTCTACCATTGCTTTTCACTTTCCATCTTCGTTCCCCTCTGTATCCTCATGTTTTGGGTCTTGGGGTTACATGTACCCAAGAAAGGGCTTATACCTCATTATTTTATGTGAAGAAGGGGATAAAATCCTATAGGTTATTGTATTTAGAATCAACAAATAAATAAAAAGAAAAAAACATCCATGATCAAAATACAGTGGCAGGGATACAAGGGACACAAAATCCATAGTCCAAAACATTGAGTTCTACCTTTCTAGGAACCCACCCTAAGTCCTAAGTGTGAATGGATGCCTCCTATATTTGAAAATGAATTAAGAGTATTCCACTTGAAAGGAAACACACTTAATCCACAAAATCAATAAATCTTGTAAAGTGGACTTGTAAATTATCTAAGGAAATTACATAGCTTGGAAAACGGTTATGCCCCAAACGAAAGGTAACTCAAGGATGCAACGCACAATCCACAAGGGCACCCATGTAAATGAAACCACATGAGACCCTTTCATGTTAGTGACCCCATGCCAAAAATTTACCCCCTCATCCACCTAACATTCATCACATGGCCTAGATAGGGTTCACTCAGGAAGCACTCCTCTACTTAGGGAATTGGCTCACCCAATAGGACCTTTTGATAACCCTCCCATATTTAAATTTGGTAAATTACATAAAGTCTTTGAGAATATGTTTAATTTGAAAGGGGGGATCCAATGTACTTTTTTGGATGGCTCTTGCATTAAGATTGATTTAATTGGCATGATTAATATGACTTGTAGACCCTTGGAGGGAGTACCTTGTTTTTGTTTATAGGATCTTGCTTGGTGACATCATTCATGGAGGTATTAAGGCACTTGGGATCTCCATGGGGGCATTAAATCCCACATGATGGATGTTCTTCCCCACATGTTGGAGGGCATTGATGATGAGTATTTCACACCTACTGACATAATTGGTCCATGAAATAGGATAGGGAAGATGAACCAAGCATGAATTCACTCTTCTATGCTTGCCTAACTCACCTTGACATCACATTTAGAGAGTTCGATGTGGTATGGAGGGTTGTATCTGGTGATTTTGAGGGTTGTTATCCCACATTTTGTAGACTAGTGGGATGATTTGGCACCATGGGAGATGACTCCCTAGCCTTTGGAGGATAGGTCACCCAATGACCACCATTGAAGAAGACTTTGGGGAATTAATATCCTCTGTTTTATAATTTTCGGTCACTATTTAGCATATGTGGGAAAAAGTCAAATCGTTTTGGTTAAAGTCAATGTAAAAACATGAATTTGGACCTAAATTAGTGGATTTAGTTGAAAATTTGGATAAACTGAGCTTGTATTTCCTCTATAAATATATGCAAGCCTCACTTCATTTTTCATGATTCATTATTGATCCAAAAAGGATCCAGAGAAGACTAAGGACAACTCAGAATTAGTAGAAGCAACTCAGGAAGCTTAGAATGGCCTCAACAGATAGAGAAAGAAAAAAAAATCAAATTCCTCAAAACTAATTGAAATTGGCATCATCATGAAGAGTGTGTCGCAAGATTTCCAACGATGTAAATGACTCGTCAAATAGATTTACAGATTGAAATATTCATAGTCAAAGTTTTGTTCAACCTAGAACAGTCAACAAGGGATGAGTCAACATCCGTACTACTGAAGTCAACATCAGTATATATTAAATAAACATCCATACAATGTATGTGGAAAAAGAAGAAGGTGACATGTGTCATGTTGACATCATCATGGTGACATGGAAGCACCACAGGTTGTCACGTGTCACTCGTTTTTGGCATTTTCAGGTCAATCCTTGGACCAATGAAAAAGTACCACGTGGCAGTCCTTACAGCCATGTGGTAGTCCTTACAACCATGTGGTAGTCTGTATAGCCACGTGGCAGACCATATGGTGGCATGGAAGGCTGATGTGGTAGGTGACTATGTAGGTGGTTGGCGTGGCTCAATGGTTGGATTCCATGTGGTAGTGGGAAAATTCCCAACGAGGGCCAAAAAACCTAATTTCAAAAATAAAAAAGGGCGGGCCTGCCAAATCTGGTGGAGCCCTGCTAGATCTAGCAGCCAATCAGAACACTTCAAAAAATATAAACCACACTCCAAATTTGGTGAACTTCCATTCCGCATATATGTATATGTTATAACAATATCCCAAAAGGGGAGGTCCACATGCTCGACCCCGGGACCGCCCCCTTTACAAATTCCTTAACTTTAGAATCTGCCATCATTGGGCCAACGGGCTACATTATGTAGTCCACCCCATGTTTTGTTTATAATATGAGTCTTACCATGGACGGGAAGAAGGGGGGCGTGCGATGGTACATCTAGGGATGGAAACCAAGACACAGTACAAAGAATTAAATGCAGGGAGCAGGCATGAAAATCGAGACGCGATTTCTCAAGGGCCTCGGAGTGCCAGAGTCATATTGAAGCATGGAGACAAGCATTTTTGGGTAATTAGACACCACAAATTCAATGGTGTTGTATGTTTTCTGATCTAAGAAAATATTCTGGAGCTTAATTCCATAATGAGGTATACTTATGGATTTTGCCAAATTCTTTTGCTGAGTTAATAAAAAGGCCTACCCATTTGAGAGTAGGACCCGGAGACGTAGTCCACTAGGGAAGAAATTCATTATCAAGTTTTTTTGTTCATATTTTATGCTTATGTCTCTTCATTATTGATATTTTCCTTCTTTAATGGTGCACTTTAATTTATGCTCATTTAATACAATTCTTTATAAGTCACTTCGATGAAAATATCTCAGATCATGTTGGTATCAGAGCAGTCATCTTTGACTTGAATTATTGAGTGTGAATTCTTACTAGGGCCAAGAATAAGTAGAGTGAAGGAACTCTTAATACTTTCAATCCTGAAGTTGGCTATGCATCCTGAAGCAAGAAAATGCCAGAAGAGGAAAAGCGTGATGAACATGAGAAATCCTTCCATATGGTATTTTATCACATGTTAGAAATGGTCGAATGAATGTATGGAGACTACAAGAAGAGGATGAAGAAGAAAGGGAGGAAAAAGGAAGCACAAGATGATGATAACACTTCGTTAAATCAAGGGGTTGGAGGAGACCCTCCCGAGCCTCCATCTTCACCATCAAGTTCTAGCTCTTCTTCCTTTGAGAATTCTCATCATTCTCATCATTCTAGCCATAAAGATTCTTTTAAGAAACCATTATTAAATCTTGATGTAAAATTTGCTTTACCTATGTTTAATGGAGATGTTAATCCTAAAAATATATATAATTGGATACGACAAGTTGAAGTATATTGCCGTGTTCAACAGATTGATCAAGATGAAGTTAAAGTAAAACTGGGTTCTCTTTGGTTGGAAGGCATTTCTCTCATATGGTGGGAGAGAAAACTTCGAGACATAAGTAAGCGTGGTAATATTCTTTCCTCATGGTCGGAATTTAAATCATCGATAAAGAAGCAAGTTGATCCATTGGGTTATTTACATAAATAAATGATGGAATGGAAAACTTTAAGACAAAGTAAAGGTCAAAATGTACAAAGTTTCACGGAAGAATTTAGGAAGAAGGCTCTTGCATTAAACATTCATACAATTATATTCGTCATACGTTTCTATTGATTAACCTCACCAGTCTTGACAAAGTTTGTGTGAAAGCGACTCACCTTGAGAACAGGGGAAAGCATGTTCAAGAAGATCCGACAAAGAAACCTTCCAATCTCCCACATAATCCATTTAATAATTTTAAAAGGAAGGAAAAGAAGATCACCACTGTAAAAAGAGAAGAAGGAAAGCCATCTTTCACTCATTTCAAGAAAAGTGGTCATGGTGATGAACATTGTTGGAAAATACATCCAGAGAAGAGACTGAAACAGTTCAGTGGAAAGGGGAAGACAAATACCATTTGTACAATGCAATAAGATCTTGGTTCTGATTCAGGAGACGAAGGAAATATCACAGCGGTTGGAGTACAAGATAAAGATTCTCTTCATTCTAGTTCAAATTCCAATAATGAATCTCATGACGATGAACGAAAGAGGAATGAGTTATTTCATATAAGAGTTGTATCTAAACACACTAAGATAGATACATTATTTGATATGGGTTCCCAAGTAAACTTGATATCTGAAGCACTTGTCAAAAGGAAGGGTCTTGAAACAAAACCACATCCAAAGCCTCATCCTCTTGGTTGGGTATGTGATAAAGCAAAATTTAATGTCACCAAGCAATGTAGGGTTAGATTTGATATTTCTTCAAAGTTGATTGATGAAGTGGATTTGTATGTTGTATCACTTGATATATGTGGCATAGTGTTGGGGATTCCTTATCTTAATGATAGAAAAAAAGTATTCTTTCGTCATGAGAACAAATATCACCTTACTAAGGGGGGAGTGGAATATATTGTTAGAGACCAGAACATGAGGATAAACACAACACTTTTTAGTGTTGGACAAATACAAAGACTCATAAACACTAATAAGAGATATGTACTCATGGTCATAAGGGAGAAATATGTCGGAACATCCGATTCTTTCCAAGGATGTGATCCTTCTCATAAGAAATAATTAATTGATATTGTTTCTAAGTATGATGATATTTTCCAGGAACTAGATGGATTACCTCCTAAGAGGGAAATCCAACATGAAATACATATTCAACAAGATTCTCCTCTTCCTAATGTGGGAATGTATAGGATGTTAATTGTAGAGATGAAAAAGATCAAGAAGCAGGTACAAGGGTTATTGGATCAAGGGGTCATCAGGCCCAACTCATCTCCTTGTGGTTCTCCGATCATGATGGTGCCAAAGAAAGATGGCACATGGAGAATGTGTGTCTATTACCGGGCCTTAAATAAAATAATGGTGAAAAATCAATACCCTCTTCCTCGTATAGATGATTTATTTGATCAGTTAAAGAATGTTGTTTATTTCACTAAGTTGGATATGCACAGTGGATACCATCAGATCAGAGTTGTAGAACATGATGCATGGAAGATTGCCTTTAAAATAAAACAAGGATTGTTTGAGTGGTTAATTATGTCGTTTGGGCTTTGTAATGCTTCAAAAAATTTCATGCGTATGATGAATGATGTATTCAGGCCTTTTCTAGATGATTTTGTGATTGTATATTTAGACAAAATTCTTATATTTAGCAGGACTTGGGATGAACATGTGAGACATGTAAACCAAGTATTGGATAATTTTCAAAGGGAAAAGTTGTATGTAAAATTGTCCAAATGTGAATTTGGTAAGAATTCACTTGTGTACTTAGGTCATATTGTAGGAACGGGACAATTAAAAATTGATCCTTCCAATATTGATGTAATTGTAAATTGGCCTGAGCCAAAAAATGTAACCAAAATACAGAGCTTCTTAGGTGTAGTCCAGTATTGGAGGAGGTTCATTTCAAAATTATCTTTTATAGAAGCTCCTTTGCATTCCTTAACTAGTGTGATGCAAGAGCATCATAAGCAATCTAGCAAAGCAAGCGCGAGAGTGGAGGACAGCTGGATATGCACCAATGCACATTTTGAAAGAATTTTGAATTTGAAAGGATAAGACATTAATGTAATATATTGAAGGGATGCATTCACATGTATGTTTTGAGTTGTAATGCAGATCTTGAGTGGTTTCTCTCATATGTTTGTTGAAGGCATTTATTGTATTAAATGTAAATTAGTTGTAGACTTTAATTCGATTAGATAGCTATAGTTGTAGGAGGGAAAACTCTAGAAATCTCCCTCGTATGTATCATTATTCTCATTGTAAGAATTAGAGATTTGTAGAGAAAGAGAATAGAATAACAGATAATGTAGAAGAGTGTATAAGAAGATAGCTGATTCTATATAACCCATGTACAAAATATCTATAATTAATATGAAAAGGCTTTCATTCAGTTTCATGGTGTTTATGAATTCTGTATACATCTATTGAATGGTATGTTTACAGTTAATTCTAGTCTCTGTTATGCATTTGTTTCAATGTTGTTTGTATGTATGATTTGATGATTGAACGTATGAAGTCTTTGAGAGGGAGAGAATGCATTTCAATTGCTTCTCGTCCTGAGAATTCCTGCAAGGAGTGAAGTGAAAGTCCGCAAAGTGTGCATTGACAGGTTCTGAGTTTTACCTCAGACAAGCTTAGGAGAGATATCATTGTTCTCATACCAGCAGAAGTGCAAGTATAGAATAGAGTCGTGCAAGGAGTGCATAAGTAGGTTGAAGTCTTATACTTTTCCAACCCAAGTGAGTGGTTGAAGGATTTCTATTGCAAGGAGTGCGTAGAAGAGGAAGACGTCAGATAACTAGAGGTTATCGTGAGTGCCACAAGGAGTGCATGAAAAGAACCCTTGGAATTCTTGAGTTTGCAGTAGAAGCCAAGATCAGAAGGGATAGAGACTTCAAGGGATTCGAAGAAAAGTAGAAGGTTGAAATCACCTCACAGAGGTTGACCCCAAAAGAACTGATGCCAACACCTTTGGCTTGGAGCCATTGAAAATCTGAACGGATGGTGGAACTTCTCGGAGGGAGGAATACCAAAATTCTGTGAGCCGTTGGATCTAGTAGATCAATAGAAAGGATAATGCTGATAACCTTTCAACGCTCACAAGCCCAGGAGGAATAGTATCCATTGGATCTGGATCAACAGGAGTCGTTGATCTATTGAGTTCAAATCTCAGTATTTTAGAAGTCGAGAGTTGGAGCATTGGGCTTGCATTACACAAAAACTCTTGATATCATGAAATGCAAAGTCACGATGTGATCATGGTCGTCGATCGAGGAGGAGGCACATGATCGTCAGATATGGTCCTGGCGAAAGGTCCCACATTGGGTTTCATGGTTTCTTGGATGTGGAGTGTTGGGGTTGTATCATGCCAATACCCCAAAAATCGTGATTCGTGAAATACCTTTTCGAGTAAAGGTTGTGATCACATTGGTTGGTCATGTGGGTAACAATTCACGCCTAGTGCTTGTTTGCATAGGCGTAGCTCCTAAGAAGGAACTATGGTTACAAGTGTGAATATTCCAGTTGGGAATCGAAGAGCCATTTTGGCTCAAGGGGAGATTAAGAACAATCCTTAGATAGGGAGGTCAAGCAGAATCTACTGAGGTAGGGGTGTTGTGTCATAGTGTGAAGAACACTTTTTAGTGGGGAGGAAAGAAATAAAAAGCTTTCTAAACTTTGAAGGAAAAGATCAGTACCGCACCGGTATTAGCACTTTCAAATCTTCAACAACCCTTCGATATCGAGACACATTCTAGCATATATGCCATGTGTGCATTATTGATGCAATATCGTAAGCATATCTGTTACCACTTTGAAAATTTTAACCAAGTTGTTGTTAACTATCCTACATATTATAAAGAGTTGTATGCATTAGTTCAAAGCATAAAGAAACGGAAGCACTACTTGTTAGGGAAGGAAACAATCATACATACAAATCATCAACCCTTACAGTATCTCCAAGAAAAAACCAAACTGTAACAATATCGACATTATATATGTATGGTTTTTCTACAACAATTCCATTTGGTAATCAAGTACAAAAGGGGTACGAGTAATAAGGTAGTTGATATTCTTTATAAACCTCCTATTGTTGCTTCTATTATTTTGAAGAATGATTCTTTATCTCATGATAGTTATGTGGAACAATATGCCATTAGAACAGGTAGAGAAATATTGTCTACAGGGAAAACTACTCTACCATCTTGGAAATATATGTATTCCTACAAGTGAACGAGTCCATGTAATATGAGAAACTCACACTTCTCTTGTGTCTGCGCATTTTGGGGTAGGAAAAACTATGACTCATTTGCAGAGGTTTTGTTACTGACCTTAAATGAAAGAAATTGTAAGCCCACTAATAGAAAAATCAAGCTATACTCACCACTGCCTATTCCATCCCATCCATGGGGAAGTATCTCCATGGATTTTGTAGGGGGTTTACCAATGTCGAAAAGGGGTCATGACTATTTGTATGTTTTAGTCAATAGGTTCAACATTATGTGTATCTTAATGCCATGTAAAAAGAAGATCACTACTGAGAAGACTATTAATCTCTTATTTCAGTATGTTTGGGTTCACTTTGGGTTACCCACATCCATTATCTCGGATCGAGATACTCGATTCCTTGGGTATTTTTGGACAAGATTGTGGAGAATGATGGACACCAAGTTGAAGAGGAGTATTGCTTTCCATCCACAGATCGAGAAACAGAAAAAGGTTATTAACCGAACAGTGGTACTTTTTATTTGAGGCTACTACAGCAAGCATCCCAAGTTATGGGATGAACAAATACCCTATGTACAACATGCTTACAACCGAGCCTTACATTCCTCCACTCAGTGTTCGCGTTTTGAGACATGTTTTGGGTATTTACCTAAAGTTACTTTGGACTTGATGTATGGGAGAGATGTCGATTCAAATGAAGAAAGAAATGAAGATAGAGCCCACAACTTCATCTAGAGGATCCAACAGGTACACCAAGCAGTCAGGAAACAGTTGGAGAAAATTCAAGCATAGTATAAATCTCGGCATGACAAACAGAGAGTTGATCATCAGTTCCATGTTGGAGACCAAGTATGGATTCAAATCAACATGGAAAGATTTAACGGTGAAGGAAAGAAAATCAAGCCCATTCATTATGGAACCTTAACTATTTTGGAGAAAGTTGGTACCATTTATTTTCATCTAGATCTTCCACCTTATATGCAGATCTACTTAGTTGTAAATGTATAGAACTGACACTTTTTGAGCCTCCCATGATCATGGATCAGGATGAGGAAGTTTAAATACCTTTAGTTGATGAGTTTTCTCATGAGTACTTGGATGAGTTAAAGGAAAATATAATCCTAGAAAGAAGGACAAGAAATTCACGCAGGGATGATGTTGATTATCTTTGAGTAGGCTTAAAGGGAACACATACAAGCAAGGAAAAATGGATTGAAAAGGACAAGGTGAGGGAACTCTTCCCTCACTTATGTGTTGATTGATGAAAGATTTTGGTGGTCTAAAAATTTCTCAGTGGGAAGGTGTGATCCAAAAAGGATGCAAAGAAGACTAAGGACAACTTAGAATTCGCAGAAGCAACTCAAGAAGCTCAAAATTACCTCAGTAGATAGAGAAAGGGAAAAAATTCAAAGTCTTCAAAACTTAGTAAAATTGGCATCATCGCGAAGAGCACATAAAAAAAATTCCAACGACGTAAATGACTCGTCAAACAAAGTTATGGATTGAAAGATATTTGTAGTCAAAGTTTTAGTCAACCTAGACCAGTCAGCATGGGATGAGTCATCATTCATACTACTGAGATCAACATCAATACAGATGACTTCAACATCCATACAGTTTACGTGGCACACACATAGGGTGACATGTGTCATGCTGACATGGAAACATTAGGGGTTGCCACATGTCACTCTTTTTTGGCATTTTCGGGTCAATCCATGGACCAATTAAAAAGCACCACGTGGCAGTCCATACAAACATGTGGTAGATCGTATGGTGACATGGAAGGCTAACATGACAAAATAATATGGAGGTTGATGTGGTAGGTGACATTGTAGGTGACTGTGCAGGTGGTTGGTGTGGCCCAATGGTTGGCTGCCACATGGACCAGTCATGGGCTGCCATGTGGCAGTGGGAAAGTTCCCAACGAGGGCCAAAAAATGAATTTCAAAAATAAAAGGTGGGCCTGCCTGATCTAGAAGCCAAACGAAACACTCTGACAAATATAAACCACACTCCAAATTTGGCGAACTTCCATTCCACAGATATGTATACATTATAAAAATATCCCAAAAGGGGAGGCCCGTGAGCTTGACCCCAGGACCTCCCCCTTTATAAACACCTTAACTTTAGCATCCTCCACCATTGGGCCAATGAACTAGATTATGTATTATGCCCCACTTTTTGTTTATAAGTTGGGTTTGCCCACAAACGAGAATAAGGGGGGCATGTGACGGTATGGTTGGGCATGGAAATCGAGATACAGTATAGAGAATTAAATGCATGGAGTAGGCACAAAAACCAAGATAATATTTCTTAAGGGCATGGGAGTGCCAGAGTCAGATTGAGGTGTGGATACAATCATTTTTTGGTAATTAGATGCCACGAATTCAATGGTGCTGTTTTTTTTCTGATCTGAGCAAAGATTCTGCAGCTTAATTCCAAAATGAGGTATACTTATGTATTTTTCAAAATTATTTTTTTGAGTTAATAAAAAGGCCCACCCATTTGAGAGCAGGACCTGGAGGCGTAGTCCACCAGGGACGAAATCTATTATCAAGTTTTTGTGTTCAGATTTGATGCTTATGTCTCTTCATTATTGAGATTTTCCTTCTTTAATGGTGCACTTTAATTTATGGTCATTTAATACAATTCTTTATAAGTCACTTCGATGAAAAGATCCTAGATCAAGCATTGAGACATTGTTCTCTCTAAAAAAATAATTCGGCCCTCTTATTTTCTTATGAAAATGGAGTGATTCAATTTTATTTGTGGAAGTAAGTCTCTCACAAATAGTATTGGAGGTGAAATCGCTACACTTTGGAGGATTGGATTTTAATCTAGGGTTTCTCTTGGTGAATGATGTTTGCATGTTTTCTTTGGTTTGATGATAAATTTCTGAAATTTTCTTTGATTATCTTGCTTGGAGAAACACTAGGAGGGTTAGGATTGTCTATGCCCTCTTTCAAGATAATTTTATGATTTAGGTGAGGTCATTCAAGGGTATTTTCAAGCATCAGGATTGGATATCCTCTTGAAAATATTCTTGGCTAGGGTTTCAAAACTAGGGCTTAGGATTGTCTATCCCCCTAGGGTTTGAAAAATAATTTCCCATTCATTAGCTAAGCTAGAAAATTTGGATAAATGTTATAACCCTAATTTGCACTAGACATGCATACCTAGCAGCAGGCCATCTTACTTACTATTTTTGCCAAGCCAATACTGAATAGCTCTTCTTAAAAACCAAATTTTTGAATATGTACGCACCCTACACCACGACTACCCGCATATGTATGCTATTTTCACCATTATTGCATGTGTGCGTATGCTATATGCATCATTACAGCCAACGTATACCCACAAAAGTTTCAAAAAATAAAAATTTGCAAGGGAATACGACCTTTTGGGTAGTTTCCTAACCAATTGACCACCCATAGCCCGTCACCCAACCTAATAACGATCTTTTTGGAATATAAAATAAGGTGTTGGGGTCCCATTCTAAGAAGAAGCATGAAAGCAGTGAAACTCTGCCCATTTCCTAATCCCCCCTTACCCTAAGAATTTGTAGCCACATTGTGAGTTTGAGCCAAAATTCCCCATTCTTGCCCTTTTTCCTCATCCATAAACCTATGCCTATTCTCTAGAGATAAGTGTGAGAGAAGAAGGATACGTGGAAGCATTAGGATCTTGGTGAAGAGGATCCTAGGACTAGGTTCGAGGAGTAGTTGTCGATCTCGTTTTGTAAGTGACATTATGAGATTAATATAAAGAAGTACTTTTGTCGTCCCACCATATGATGCATTTTATCTCTATGTATGATTTACATTTTGTTATGACATATAACCCATTAATCCATATATAGAATGTTTGTTTGTAGTTTATTTTTTTCCTTTTGGTGAATGCAGGTCAGCCTTGGGAGGATATTTGCAGTCGAGAAGAGACCAAACGCATTAGGATCGAAATCAGATGCGGAGTTCAAGGTAAGACTACCAGATCCCTATAATTTGTACTTTATATATGAATGTGGGGTGTTGTTGGGATAGTGGTTAAAAGTAGGAAACTTTAGATGGTTAGCTTTGCCTGCACTTTAGAACCCTAGTGCAGTTCGTAGGGGGTTTTCCCACTATAGAAAAATTGGCTACCATACTGGGGAGCCTCTAGGGTTTTTAGGGGATTTCTGTTTTGGGGTATTTTTAATTGGTTTATTTATTGTTTTTGAGATTCAGTAAGTTTCAGTGTCTTTAAGGGATTCTAGTCTTCCATACTAGTACTCCCTGCCTATGCTTGAATGCTATTATTTTTTTTTTTAGAGAAGTCACAAAGGTGTACGCAACCTACAGTGGGTCTACACATGTACATATGCACCCTAAATTTGGACATCCCGCATACATACGTAGGCTACTGAAGTATCATTTTTGTGCCTATGTCAAGAAAATATTTTTAAAGAAGAGGTAGACATCCTCTTCCCTATGAAGCCATTTTTCTTAGGGGTTTTCTTGATTTATCCCTGGCCTCTGTTTCGTACAGTCTTTGGCCTAGGTATGATAGCAGTTAGCTTTTTCTTTATCAATATTTCTTGTTTTCTTGTTTAGGGTTTGAGACATGTTTTGTGAGTTTTTTCTAATTAACTTGTTCAGTATTGTCAGTAACTCTCTATAAGCTGTAGTAGACCAAAAGTTTCATTTTGGTCTCGTCTTCTCTTCACTTTTCCCTTTTTACTTGCTTTAGAAGAAAAGAAAAGAATTCATTTTCAAGTTTCTTATTTTGGAGCATTTAGAAAAAAAAAATGTTTTCAGTTTCTTGTTTGGTTAAGTAGTTAGGTTAGTTGTTTTTTCAGGAAGAAGAGTGATTTCTTAAGTTATTTACTGAATACTTAGGACTTTCAGTAGCTCGTAGTTGAGCGAAATTCAGTTTTGAGTTTTTCTTTTAAAAGATCTTTGAAAAAAAAAGTTAGTTAGAAAAGTTAGTTAAAGAGTGTTCAATTTGCAAATCTTTGTTTATTGAAAGAAAGAAATAATTTTGTTTCCAACATTTGTTGTTCTCTTTCGTCTCTTAAAAAACACCATTTGTTTCATTTCTATTTCTTTGAATTAAGATAAACCACTTAAAATTAACGCTTAATTAAAATTAATCAGACTTTGTGTTTGTAGGGTCCATTAACTAGATTAGGCTAGAGCCTTGATTTAGGTTGGAGAGGAAACTCTTGAAGGTTATAAAAGAAACATAAGAGTCTGTTCTAGGGAGTGAAAAAGTAAAGTAACATGGAAACTATTTGGGACCCCCCTCTAATAGAGGGGATAAACACGACGTCGCGTGTGGAAAGGTAGTGGAGATAACTCCTCTAAAGCTAGACCAATCGTAGCGGAGGAACACATATAGAGGAATTATCTTGGGATTACGTTGATCATATTTTCCATGGAGCTTCATGGGTATCGAATCCATTCGAGGTCCTCATTCGTCTTCTGGACCAATTTCTTTCGATACCCTCAATAGGCTTCGGGCTTGATACCCTGCTCATTACGGTCCACCCAACTATCAATTGTACCCGCCTGGTAGTTGTTCACGAGTTGGAAACCTAGTTGCCTTTAATTTTAGGGACTTACATAGGTGACTGCGGGGGTATATTGCAGTACCTAGGGAAGACATCAGGCCACGCTTTGCAGAGTATACCTAGAGGGTGCTTCCATTTTCGAGTTTCACTTGCACCGAAAATTTGCTCTAGTGTTTCCTGTTGTAACTGCTCTTCCAACTAGTAATAGTGGTTTGATTGCTGCATCTCATAAGAATTTTTTTTAGTGTGTGTTTTATTCTTCAACGATAGAAATCCTTAGTGTGTCATTCATCCTCTCACATAGTGGAAGATCAAGAGCTTTGTCGGTCCCGAAGGCTTTTGGGCCTGCCACCAGTTAACTGGGAGTCACTACCGCCACTGAGAAGGTGAAGACTTGACCAGGAAGGGTCATTTGAGGTGACCGGGACATAGGTATCTGTACCTAAGCCATCTTTGAGAGGATAACATTCATTTTCGGAGGGACTAGCTATTTCTGAACCTGGAGTGGAAGCTCTTGGTCTATATAACTCTCTGATTACTGACTTGTTGATGCCACTTCTGATATAGATTACCCCTCCAAGGGTAACGCATCACGAGTGTCAGATAATCCTACAAGAAACAATGGAAGAAAATGCTGCTACTTCACCAGGGAATCCTCATACTCCCTTTATGTCTTCCACAACTGGGTCTTTCTGCCTCCTAACTCACCTTCGCAGGTCCGGGCCACTATGGTCTCGACTGCCTCTACCTCGGGCAATGGTCTAATTTCGTCCATGGTGGTGATCACTGCACCATTTACGTAGAGTGTGACGAGCCCTCCATTTTCATAAGAGATGCCCAAATTTGACACGAACTTGGTCCTCTCCTACTCCACCTTACAGACTTTGGGTATGCGGGTAGGGAGCTTAAACGCTCCTCTGCAAGGGTCCATGGGGGGGACCTCTTCCCCTTATAATTCTTTCCTTTATAGCAGGGGTCATATACCTCCATCATATCCCTCACTCGGTGGCACTCCTCAACAAACCGTCTAGTCGACAATGAACTACAACTTGTCCGTAGTTGGTAGTCAAGGACCTTTTTCTAGTACCACACTGGTGGGTTATTTTTTGTTCTCGTTGTTTAGCTTGTTTTGTAACAATGCATTCTCATCAGCTTCCACCTCAGCCGGGGGAAACCCTTGTTTTGGATCACAAAATCTTGCGCAGAGTACTATTCCTACACAGGGGGTACACACTTCTCAAGGACCTTGGAATCCATGGCAAGCATCAGTTCCCTTGTCAGGGATGTTGACTGGGGGAAACCCCTTCCATGGTCAATTGAACCCTGGGAAAATCTCAGGACCTATGCCCATCAGATTGGAAGGGGGAAACCCTTTCTAGAACCTTTGGAACACTACATCAGGAGAAATCCCCTCTCATTCCTCAACGTCCTATTATAGAAGTCATTCGACGATGTCTCAACAAGTGTAGCATCCGAATGTCGGCCTAGGCCATGGTTTTTACCAGAACCTAGGCCAATAGCCAAACTTTTTCTGGCAACCTTGTGCTAGCCAAATCCCAAGCTCCTATCCTCCTCTACATATTCAACAACCTAAGCTACCATTTCTGGCAACTATTTTCCAAACTTGTCAGGATTATTGAATGACCCAATCTGTCACAATCCACATTGGCCTACCATGCCGACCAATTTACCCTTGGAAATTTGAAAGTTAGAAGGCAAGCCTAACAAAGATCCAGGCGATCATGTGACCACATTTCATATATGGTTCTCATCCAATTCTTTGAGGGACGACTCCATTCAGTTGCGGCTATTTCAATGCACTCTTATTGAGAGTGCCACGAAACGGTACATCGAGCTCCACCGCTCAAGATACTCTACTTTTTTTGAATTGGAAAAGGTTTTATTAAACCATTTTCAATTATTTGTGAGATACAATGTCAGCACAAAATTGTTGGCCAAATTTGAGTAGACAAAGGTTGACCATATCGCTGATCACATCCGAGAATGGTGGCACCAGAAGAGTTTCATTAAAGTACTAGTTCCACCAACATTCTTGCTGGAATGGTTCCTTAAGTATTTGGTACCCCATCTATCCAAGGACATAGCAATGTCAGGGGTCTTTTTGGAGGAAGAAGCGATAATGAGAGATCAATAGCTAGAGCTTATTTACTCTTAGTCTAGTTTTCTTTACGAAGTTTTGCTAGATGCACCACGGTCTATTCTTGATAAGACCATACATAAGTCTGGGCCACATGTTGAAGGCATTGTTAGTTCAGAAAAACAAAAGCCCATTGATCTACTGTCAAACCAATTACAACAATTGTCAATAAAACAAACAATGGCCAACCCAACTCCTAGTTCGACTGCTCCCCCTTCTCAGACATCGGATGTACACAGCTTGCAATCGACAAACCCAAAGTCCAGCCAGCAGGCCGAAGGGAAGAAAAAGTAGTGAAAGAAGGATAAAGGGGATAAGAAACCCACCAATAACGTTGGCAGGGGAAACACAGAGAGAAAGAAGTCGAAGTATCCATGAAACCTCTACGTGGAAGACCACTCGACTCACTTTTGCCCTCAACTCGTGGAGGCCCAAAAGTTATTGGCACAACAACATCCTGTAGTGTTAACAAACCCATTTCCTCATCAGAAAAATTTAACTCAAGCCTCTGCGAATGTGGATGGGGATAGTAAGGGACCCCCTTCATCATCTAGCAATCCCTCAATTTCGAACGTCTATATGTTGAAAGGTGGTGCCCACATAGATACTAGGGAACATGATTATGGAATGCCAAGTACTGCAGAAAATGGCAAAGAAGCTGAAAAACCATCTATTCCTCTTCATATCGATAGAACAATGGGTGAAACAATGACACACATCCTGAAAGGGGCATTCAAGAAAGCTTCACATAATCCAAATGCGAGGGCCTCCCATAACTACTATGTGGTGGAATATTTGTCACAAACCCCTTGCGCGATGTCTTCTTTAGAGGTCCTTCAAAGATGCCCTTCGCAGAGAAAGGATCTCTTATCCACCTTAGGATCGACCGTGACATGTAATCCATGAACTATCACGACTGATACAACTGACTTGAAACCTCATCTCCCATACCACGTTGCATTTGAGATAGTAGTGGCTCACCCCACAAAATCATCTACTCGAAATATTTTTTTCACGGTGGTTGATGTGGGTGCCTCGACATGCATGATGTTTTTGGTGTGTTGGAAGGCCATTGGCCAACCCATTCTGTCTCCTTCACCTACTCTTCTCACGGATTTCGATGGTCGTTCATTCATACCACATGGAATCATTCCTTCTTTCCCCATGTAGTTAGGAGGGAAGACCGTGTGCATCTAAGTTGAAGTGGTCGATGCGCCTCTTGACTATAACCTCCTATTAGGAAGGAGTTGGACATATGCCATGTATGCAGTGGTTGCTACAATTTTTCAGGTCTTGTTGTTTCCACATGAGGGTCGAATCGTGACCATTGATCAATTGTCTTTATCTAGACCCGACCATTCATCAGGAGCATCCACGGTCCCGATGATTGATAACCCACAACCCGACATCATAAACGTGGGGGTTGGTTTTTTCCCACCTCTCATGGGTACTTTCGATTACTCGCCTCCTTCTGGCGATGTCAAAATGATATCGACTGTCCCTGACCAGCCTAAGGCTGAAATATTTTTAGTGTCGTTGCTCCACATGACTTACTTTAATGATCTATGTATTATCCCTTCCCCATCATCCATGATGGAAGGGAATAGGAAACATGGCATGTCCATGCCCTTGTCCACAACAAAATTTATGTACTCTATAGTCCAGCAAGATTCAACTGACCCCGATCCGACTCCTGCACCTGAGTTAGATCTAGTTCTTGAGCCTACCCGGGCTCAAGGTTCCCTTGCCACTACCGATTCCTTAGAGTTGGTATTGCCCTCTGATGAGGAGATTCTAGAGGCATTGACTAGTCTGGACAGACCCTGGGCTGATCTCCATCACATATCATACTTCCTATGAGAGTTAGGAAGAATAGAGGCAGGAGAATTTGTGTTGACTATGACTAGAGATAGGTCTTTTCTTATTAATCCTTTGACTACCAATGTAGTTTATGACAAGGGTAATATGGAAACCATTGGTAAAATGATACCTATTGATATCTCCAGAACCCATGGTGTCATGGAGAATGTCCTCATTAGAGCAGACTGTTCCCCAGAGAAGATTCAAATCTGTACAGATTTATTTAAATAATTTCGTGACATTTTTTCCTAGTCTTACAAGGAAATGCCAGGAATTGATCCAAGAATCATTGAACATGAAATCTCGACTTACCCTAATGCCAAGTCGGTCTGGCAGAAGCTTCGTTCGGTTAATCCTCAGAAAGAAGCAACTATTAAGGCTGAAGGAGAAACTACTCAAAGCTAGTTTCATATACCCCGTCCAATTGACTCAATGGGTATCGAATCCTGTTTGAGTCAACATAAAGAAGGGTATGATTCGCGTATGTATGGAATTTTGTGATTTGAAAAAGGCCTATCCAAAGGATAATTTCCCCACTCCATTTATTGACCAAATTGTCGATGAATGTGTAGGATATGAGGTATTTTCTTTCATGAATGGTTTCTCAGGATACAATCAGATACAAATCAAACCCGAGGACCAACATAAAATAGATTTTATCTTTCCGTGGGGTACATTTTCTTATCGCAAGACACCTTTTGGCCTGAAGAATGTTGGAGCCATTTTTCTGTGGGCCATGTCCTTTTCATTCCATGATCTCAAACACCTATTCGAGGCTTACCTGGATGATTTAGTGTCACGATATCGCAAGAGAGATGATCATCCCACACACCTCTGACTTATATTTAAGCAATGTCGCTACTATTGGATTCACTTGAATCCAAACAAATGCATTTTTGTGTGACGTTGGGTCATCTATTAGGTTTCATAGTTTCGACAACAGGGATCATGGTCGATCCTTTAAAGGTTAAGGTGATAGTTCAGTTGCCTCCCCCATGCATAGTTCCTCAACTTCAGAGGTTACAGGGAAAATCAAAATTTTTACGGCATTTCATCACAAACTATGCCGAGATCACAAAAGGGTTCATGTGTTTACTAAAGAAGGTCATTCCTTTCCATTGGGACGAAGCCGCTCAATTCTCTTTCAAAGCATTGAAACGTGCCCTCACGTCTGCCCCCCTTCTTTGGCCACCCAATTATAATAAATATTTATTATTGTATTTGGCCACTGGAGGGTCGACCATCGACATGGTATTGGTTTAAGAGGATGATTTTCTTGAAGAGCACGTGATTTATTACGTGAGCCGAGGCCTAGTTGGACCATCACTCAACTACTCCCATGTTGAGAAACTTGCGTTGGCAACAGTTCATGCTGTCCAATGGTACCGTCACTATATCCTGTTTTGCAAGACCACCATCATTGCCATTGTGAATCCATTCCAATATGTGTTGACATGACGTGTAATCAGTGGAAAGATAAGAATATGGATAGTTATCCTCCAAGAATTTGACTTGGATTTTGTTTCAGCGAAATCCAAGAAGTCGTTGGTCTTTGCAAAACTCATCTCGAAACTTTTGGTCGATTCAGGTGATGTTATACCCGAAGAGTCACCTATTAAAGGAGATATGTTTTTTATCGCATCTTTGGATCCCTGGTATGGAGATATACTAGTCTATCTCCAGAATTTGAAGTGTCTCGTGACGAGCATCGACGTATATGCCATCAAGCAAACAACTATCTTATTCTCGAAGACACTTTGTATCATTGAGGTATAGATTGAATCCTTCATCGATTTTGCACCCATGAAGAAGCAGAACTTGTGCTTATTGACTTCCACACTGGATCATGTGGTGGTCATTTGTCTGGGTTGGCAATGAAGATTAATATTGAACGACGTTAATCAAAGATTGCGTTGAATCGGTCAAGAAGTTCCACCCGTGTTAGATCTTCTCATGGAAGATTAGGGAACATCCTGCTCCTATGTTTCCTGTCATCACAATTGGCCCCTTCACCAAGTGGGGGATTGATTATACTACATGCCACCCCCCCCAGCTAGGGGGAACCATTATATCATCATAGTAGTAGACTACTTTACCAATTGGGTTGAAGCTATGTCGATGTTCAAAGATGATGGAGAGACAACAACTATTTTCTTGTTAAATCAGATAATAGCAAGGTTCGGTGTCCTGAAGGAGATTGTCACTGACCATGGAAGTCACTTTCATAACAAAATGATGTCTGAATTAACATCAAAGCTTGTGTTGAGGAAAGAACACTTATCACCTTATTACCCACAAGAGAACAGTCAGGTGGAAGTTGTGAATAAATCACTCAAGACCATTCTACAACAAACGATCAATTCAGCCAAGTCAAATTGGCATTTGATGTTATACTCGGCATTGTGGCCCTACTGAACTTCTATAAAGACTGCCACTGGTTTCTCACATTTTCAACTTGTGTACGGGTTGGAAACAGTCTTTCCTATAGAATGCCAGATCCCATCTCTTAAGTTGGTAGTACAGTTATTTCCATACACTTCACCGCTTGAGGAACACTTATTATATCTCAAGCAACTCAATGAGAAATGATGTGATGCAGACTTGGCTAACGAGGCTCACAAGCAAAGAGTCAAGTGTTAGTATGATCGGTCCATTCGTCCTCATATTTTCTCCAAAGGCGACCTTGGCCTAGTCTATGACCAAGATAAGGATCCCATGGGGGCAGGAAAGTTCAAACCCATGTGGTTCAGACCGTTCATTGTGAAGGAAGTTTTAAAGAAGGGCACTTATCATCTGGTTGACTTTGAGGGGAAAGATTTAGTGGAGCCTAGAAATGGGCTCTACCTCAAGAAGAATTACTCGTAGGTGGGTCGCCTTGGGTGACTTCTTGTACATATGTATAGTTTTTATACATTTTTAGTTTTTGTCTTTTTGGTTTTATGGATGTGTCATTTTGATGTCATATTTTCACTGTGGTAGATGTCAAGTGAATCGGACGTGTTCGTTGGATTTGCGGACGGTGCTAGCCGACACAATCAAAGGCTTTCTTTTTCATCTTGGGTGATTTTCACACCTCAAGGCCAGTTGTTATCTTCCAGAGGTATCTGTTTAGGTGACGTCAAAAACAATGTCACTGAATACAGTGTAGTAATAGAGTTACTTCATGACACCTTGTCGCATGGTATCTCTTACCTTCAAGTCTACGTAGATGCACAAATGGTTGTGTCCTAGTTAAATGGGGTTTACCGTGTTTACGATCCTATTCTACATCAAATATTCCTTAGGGTACATCTCTTAGAACGTTGTTTTGATTACATTGTGTATATCCTTGTTCCTAGGAGATTGAATCAAATGACAAATACTCTAGCTAATCAAGTATTAGATTGGCATATTGCACACATGTAAAGAAACGCACACACATACACATGTAAATACATTTGTAAATAG
>ML777753.1:255906-269599 GCA_009831015.1 Picea engelmannii | reverse complement strand
TCAGAGTACATAGGTGGGTGCAAGCGCCTCAAAAAATAATGAGTCTGGTATATAACACGGGGCTTATGCCCTCAAAAATATACAAAGAGTGTCATTGAAACGTAAATGGTCCACCCTAAGATAAGCACGAGGCATGTTGGCGCTGCCATAGTGGAATACGACATTTTCTAAATGCTGGAATAGCTGGACCCAGGTCCATGAAACCCCAACAACATGAGGTTGCATAGATGGAGAGAGATCCTCGATCTCGGCCATAGGCACAGTATGAGTGAGTGTGGACAGGTTCCACTCCACTAATCTCAAAACTCTCTCACCCACATACATATGAAAGCTATTCTTGGAAAACCCACATACATGCAGGGCCGACCTTTTTAAAGGTATGCGCCCCTCCAAAAAAACAAAAAAAATGGAAAAAGGAAAATTGGGAATGCAAGAGGGACTAGATTGTACTTACTTGGTCCAAGAGGAAGTTTGTTTCATCCACTGAAGCTCTCGGAATCAACTTCTATCACAAAGGGGTGTTTTTGGATTTTTGGTCAATTCTCAATTTGCAATGGTGATAATGAGCTGCCGACTTCTATTTATAAACATTTTTGGTCCTTTTTGTCATTTTTTATGGCTTGAAAATCATGTAACGTGGTTCTTGAGTTTCTCATTGTATGTTACGATACACTTTACTTTTGGTTTGGATAACTTTTTGGGAGTTGGGTCACTTTTATGGTCCTTTGGTGAAAAGTCATTTTTTTCAACTTTGTGCATTTAAGTTAGGATTCCACCTCCACTTGTTGCACCTCATTGTCTTTTTCTCTTTACCATAGGATCGACCCCACCAAATTGTGACACGAAACCGTCATTGCTTCTCTAGAAGTGTCATAATTTAGTGGTAGAGCCTACCCTCACATGGATGCCCTAGGTAGATCATGGTTGCATTTTGGTGTCCATGTCGTCGCTAATGACTATAGGCTCGAGATTCCTTTTAGTCTTGTCTTGATTGTGAGATTGAGCCTTCACATGTCTGATATATTATCACTCTTGGCCTCACCCTCAGGACTCCCAAAAAAAAGAAAATGGGTCTTCTTTTAAGCCCTTTTCAGACCCTCTAAACATAAAATGATTGTTGAGCGATCTTGTTTCCCTTCACGCTCGCCAAACTAAAATTTGAAGGCACGATTGTCCGATGGTATTTTACCCATTTTTAGGTCCGGATGGTCAATTGTCCAAACAAAGGTATACTCTAGGAACATTGGTTCACTAGAAGAGTATTCTCAGGTATAAGTTTAACCCTTTTTCGGGCCTGAGGGACTACATTTACAAAAAAGGAACCCCCACAGAGTCCATAATTAAGCTCTTTTCAGACTCCCTAAAAGTGAAAAGATCGCCGATTGATATTGTTTCTTCACACTCGTTAAACCAGTCCAGAAGAAAATCCATTACAGAGTCCATTGTTAATCTCTTTTCAGACTCCTTAAAATTGAAAAGATCGTCGAGTGACCTTGTTCTTTCACACTCATTAGTTGGTTCAGAAAAACATCACTGGCATGAGTTTATCCCTTTTTCTGGCCTGTATATTAAGGAGGAAAAAGGTAAACCTCGAGAGATTCATCTTTCTGAGAGAGTTCTCCTCAGTAAATTTCACCTTTTATGGGCTAAGGAGACTAAATTTAGAAAAAGGAAGCAAGTCCATAGTTAAGCTCTTTTCAGACTCCTTAAAATTGAAAAGATTGCTAAGTGATCTTGTCTTTATCACACTCATTAAAATTGTTTTGAATAGATTTCTTTTCGATGCTAATTTATCCCTTTTTCGAACCGACTAGAATATCTTCGAAAAACGTACCCCAGTGGAGTCTTCTTTTGTGCTTTTTCAGACTCTCTAAAAATGAAAAACCACCAAGCTTACCTTCTCTGGGATCATTTAAAATTACATTGAAGGACATTATCATTGTGTCCTGTTAATCACATTTCCATTTCTGTGTCTTTGGCCTAATGTCGGCTCCATGTGGCTCTCAAATGATCCTTTGAAGCATACCTTATACGCAAGCCTTGTATCACTTTGCATCTGTGTCTTGACACCTTGAACGATGGAGGAATTTTCCCGAGTGTCCTTTTCCTGCACATGTTTCCTTGCTCTGAGCATCAGTGTGTTCCTCGCGCTTGGAACTAGTATGTTTGTGACACTCGTTCCTCCTTTGTAGCGTAGCATTCTTTTATTCTTTTTCAAGCTTTCAAAATATTGAAAAAGGACAAAAAAATCAAATATACCCCCAAAAAAGGATGGTAAAAGTATTTTCTTTTTATGGCAGCACAATGAGTCACCCTTGGACAAAGCACATCCTTCTTTTTTTTCTTCAAGCTCTTGGATTTAATATGACCTTAGGGATTTGTTCTCATAACATAGAGCTATGTACTCCTCTATTTGGTTATTATTCCAAATATATGGAGAGTTTGTGTTGCCTCCTGCATCATGAACTTATGTCAATGTCATGTTGCCTGAGTCTCATCTTTCACCTTGCTATTTTCCAGGGGAATTTTTACCCAAATTGAGTCGGCCCTTTTGTAGTTTGTCTCTTGTCCTCATGCTCGACCATCTCGAAAGTCCAATCAAAGTATTTATTCAAAATCAATGAAGTTCTCTACCTGATCACCAAGATCCTCTTGTTTGTTCCCGACAAGTCGTCGAAGACCTCTGGTTAGTGAATATGTACACTCACATTACAATCATACCCAAGTTTAGAATATCTTGAAGTTGTTTCTCAAGCTATGAATACCTCATCTCCTACCATTAGGCGTCGTTAGCTTCTTGAAGATGGATACTATTCATGTATATATTTTGATTTTGAGATGTAGATCCATTGTGTACTATTCGTGGCTACACTTTATATAGTTATATGACATGGATCTGAAGTGTATTTAATTGGCAACCATGATTTATTTCATCCCGAGCATGGGTATACCCACCTCGGTGAGACAATTGTTATTTTGCAGATGGCACCTCCTGAATTCTTGTCCCGAGCTCACTCACTTCGTACGTTGGTAAATATTTGTAATGTATTTCAGCCATTAGATTCTCTTCTGACCTCACACATTAGGGGGAATCTTTTATAACCCTAATTTTCACCAGAGATGCATACCTAGCAGTAGGCCATCTTACTTACTATTTTTTCCAAGCCACTACTGAATAGATATTCTTAAAAACCAAACTTTTGAATATGTACATGCCTTGTACCACTACTTCCCATGCATGTACGCTAGTTGCACCATTTCTACAAGCATATGTACACTAGCTACACCATTATAGCCCACGTATACCCACAAAAGTTGCAAGCGAATACGGGATTTTGGGTAGTTTCCTAACCAATTGTCCGCCCATAGCCCGTCACTCAAACAAATAACTATCTTTTTGGCATATAAAATAAGGTGTTGGGGTCCCATTCTAAGGAGAAGCATGAAATCCGTGAAACTCTACCTATTTCCTAATTCCCTCGTGCCCCAAGAATTTGCAGCCACATTGTGAGTTTGAGCCAGAATTCCCCATTCTTTTCCTTTTTCCTCATCCATAAACCTATGCCTATTCTCTAGAGAGAAGTGTGAGAGAATAAGGATACATGGAATCATTTGGAGCTTGGTGAAGAGGATCCCAGGACTGGGTTCGAGGAGCAGTCACCGATCTCATTTTGTAAGTGACATTATGAGATTAATATAAAGAAGAACTTTTTCTGTCACACCATATGATGCGTTTTATCTCTATGTATGATTTACGTTTTGTTATGACATCTAACCCATTAATCCATATATAGAATGATTGTTCGCAATTTCTTGTTTATCTTTTAGTGAATGTAGGTCATCCCTGGGAGGAGATTTGTAGTCAAGAAGCGATCGAATGCATTGGGATCGACACCGGATGCATATTTCAAGGTAATAATACCGGGTCCCTATACTTTGTACTTTATATATGAATGTGGGGTGTTGTCAGGATAATGGTTAAAATAATGATACTTTAGACAGTTAGCTCTGCCTGCACTTTAGAACCCTAGTGTAGTCCGTAGGGTGGTTTTCCCACTATAGAAAGAAAGGAGACAACTTGGGTTCATAAGGGTTTGGCTTCAATAATTAAGTATCCCTCCTTTGTCTTCTAACCTACTATTTAATATTTTGAGTCCATATTTCAATATATAAGGCACTAGTCTTTGCATTGAAAAACATGAATATTGCTCTCTTAAAATAATTAGATTTGTGGATGAATTTCTGTCACTCTAAGATATCTTTTAGAGCTAAAACACTTTCATTTCTTAGAAATTTACTTTATTATCTAATAAAAAATTATCTACATCTCTCAAGGATGAAACAAAACCTCTCTCTCCCTCTTTCTTACTTACTTTTTCACCACAGAAAATTGTGTTTGAATATTGCAAATTAATCTACTTGTAAAGGGCTCTAAATTGGCATATTGATTTTCTTATTTTTGTTGTGGGAACTTGATTTTGTAGCAAAAATTTTCTACAACCATCTAGGGATATCATAAATTTGTTTATAACACTTACTTTACAAGCTATTTAACCATCAAGTTTGTTATTCAAACATTGGAGATTTATCCTCTAGTCAAGGGAAACTATTTCCAATAATTATTTGTTGATTTTGATGATGATTTCTTGCAGTTGTTAATATTTTTTATTTCCAATATAATTCATAGTCTTCTATAATTTTTGGGACATAAAGGTTTCTTGTTGCATTCCCTAGTGTTTGGAGGTTTAATTTCGCGATTTTTGGTCTTCAGATATTGGCTCTAACATTGGTTTTGTAGGTTATTGATCATTGTGCCTCTCTCCTCTACCAAATTATTCGTTCTCCCAACCCTAATAACTCTCATCTAGTTACCAAAGGAAGGATCCTTTACAAAATATTTCCTTTCACTCTCCATCCCCCCAAGGTCATTTGGGAATCCTCCCTTGTGGCGAAATCATCCATCACTAAAATGAGGGGAGAAATTGCTAATGCAACAATGTTTATTACTCCGAGTTGTTTCTCACTAGCGATGATTATGGTTGGATTTTACCAAGCGATAATTTGTATGATAACACTGTACACTTAGAAAATAAACAAAAATTAAAGTCAAACCTAGTTTCCCAACACCTATTTCCTCGATTGTATTGTTGGAAATAATGTTTTCAATGATGTCAAAGATACGCGGACCCTACAGATGTCCAATATAAATATTACAAGACTATATATGTCCAATATAAAGATTGAAAAATGGACATTATTGAAAGTATTATTTTTGGTCAATTTGGATACCATATATTTGAAGGAATTTTTACCCTACATACCTAGCTCAAATGGAAGCATACATTATATGGTTGGAAATCTTATTCTAAGACCTTCCAAACATCATATGGAATTCCCTCTAACTCCATAGGAATGAGGAGATTTGAATTTTTTCATCTGACAACCTAACCAAAAAATTGAGGTTGACCTTGAAAGTGGGGACAAAATTACTATAAATACAGGATAGGTTTTCACATTTGGAGAGAAAACAAGCAAGAGATCAATTATGAGGTTCCCTAAAGGTGTGCAAGTTAATTCTAAGGTATTTTCTTTAGGTCTTTCTTATTCTCAAGATTGGGATGTTGTTGTGTGTGTTTCTATGAGGTTGTGATGTTGTCATTAGTGGATGTTTCCATTAGTGGATATTTATATAAATGGATGTTTCCATTAGTGAATTTTGTCATCATTGGATGTTTTCGTCAGTGAAATGATGCTCGCTAGAAGGCTACATGTGACCAGGGTTTGAAGAATTTTCTATGGAATGAAGCATGCATATAAAGTCAAAAGTACTATGTGTATGAAGATATTGTAATGGTGTCTACACATATCTTGTTGCATTAGTACTCAAGTGAGGGTATTGTTGTCTCCAACAAGTTGGTGCTTGCAAATATTGTTACAGTTGGTGTTGACAAGTGTTGTTGAGTTGGTGCTTAGTTGAGGAGATTGGTGCCTGCATATTGTTAAGTTGGATCTCATATAAGGAGATTGGTGTCTCTAGTAGGTTGGTTCTTACAATATTTGTAATAGTAGGTTGGTCCCTACAATATTTGTAATATTAGTTTGGTGTCTACGAACATTTATAAACATAATTTTTATGGTTTTCTCCCAATTAGTTTTCCATGTTAAACTCTGTGCATTATGATTCGAGTTTTATGTGATTATTGTTTCTCATAAAATTAATGATTTATGAATGGTTAAATAAAGTAAAAATTATCTTATATTGATTCACCCCCCCTTTCAATATAAGCATACGTTCAACAATGTGTATCATAGAATGTTGCTCGAAAATATTCTTACCACTGGAAGGTAGATCTCGAGAGCACACATGGCTAGCCAAGATTAATTCCTCTTCATAGACATGGATACAAAGTTTATGGATAAATAAAATGAAGAAAATCAGAAATAAGAATCATATTCAGAAGAAGAATACATTGATGGGGAAGTGAATCTTGAAGTAGAACTTATTAGTGACTTAGAAGAAACATATAGACTCACAGAAAAGAATATAACTTGTAGATAGAACAATTTCATAAATATGAAGAGGCGGATCATGATCTTGAAGAAACAAAGAAGAAAATTAACATCTTGAAGAATCAACTAGAAGAGGAAAAAAGGATAGAAGAAATGGTGAGAAACTAACTTAAAGAAAAGGGAGAAAATTGCAAGAAGCTAGAAGTTTAAATAGTTTCCTTAAGAAAGGAACTAGAGAAAAAAAATGATTAGTTGAATAGAAGCATGAAGTTTGGAAAGAGTAATAAAATATTAGATAATATTCTTATTTTTCAAAAGTCACCATTCATCAATACAAGTCTTGGATACAAAGAAAAGAAAAATAACCCCAAGGGAGATGCAAGAACTAAGGTCACAAAGCCATCAGAAAAGGAAAATGAAGAAAATCATAATAACTATGACAATATTATCAAAGGATCCATCAAAAATGAAATCAACAACAATAAAGGAAATGATGACCAACATAAATATGATTCTTTTCACAAGAATTAGTTCAAAAGAGTTGATCCCCCAAGAAGACCTTTCATAAACCGGTACCAAAATCTCTTTCTTGGCTATTTTTTTTCTTGCAATAATTTTGGTCATAAAGAAATAGATTGTAGATATTATGCAAGAAGTGATCATGTGAGAGATATAAATATAGGTTCTTATAAAACCTCAAAGAAGGATTATGTGAGCAACAAAACCATAATTTCTCATGGGTTTGTTGATAGAAACTACAATTCATTTTCTCCCCTACTTGATTACAATGATGAATGTAATAAGTGCAATAACTATGACAACATAGAACATGATTGTAGGAGAAAAATAATAAATACGGAAGAAGATGTTATTTCCAAGCATAGATAATAATACACAAAGGTGTGGAAAAGGAAGAAAGAAGAACAAAAGAGGGAATAACATGGACTTGCAATGTATGCTCAAGAAAAAGGAAGCCAATGGTACATTGATAGTGGATGTTCAAAACATATGATAGGGAATTAAAACAAATTTATCACCCTAAAGGAATAAAAAAGAGGAAATGTTACTTTTGGGGTTAATGCTTCTACAAGGATAGTTGGAAAAGGTATCATTAATCTTGATGATGGAAAGACTAAAAAACAAAATGTATTGTATATTGAAGGGTTAAAAACACAATCCTCTAAGTGCCATTCAAATGTGTGATCAAGGTTACAACCTCACATTTAATTCTAAAAGATGTGAGATAAGGAAAGCAAGTTCATGAAGATTGGTGGAAAAAGTAAATAGAAATCTGAGCAATGTATACATTCTTGATGAAGTAAAAGGATAAAAATGTTGTATGGGATAAGTAAATGAAAGTTGGTTATGGCATAAACGGATGGTTCATATAAACTTTGTCAATCTAGTAAAACTTAGCAAGACACAAGAATTAAGAGTTATGCCAAGGATCTAAAAACCTACCAACACTATTCGCAAGCCATGCTAGCAAGAGAAGAATACAAGAGTAAGTTTCAAAATAAAGGAGTACTCAACATCAAATCCATTGGAACTTGTACACACAAACCTCTGTGGGCCAACAAGAACACAAACTTTAAAATATGAGAGTTATTTTTTGTCGATTATTGATGATTACACAAGAATGACATGGGTTACATTTATTAAATAAAAATCTAAAGAATTTGAGAAGTTTAAATCTTTCAAAGCCCTAGTTGAAAATGAGACTGATTTAAAAATTAAGTGCTTACGATCATACAAAGGAGGTGAGTTTACATCTTGTGAATTTGATGAATTTTGTGAGAATCATGGAATCAAGAGACATTTTTCAGTAACAAGGACTCCATAGCGAAATGGAGTTGTATAAAGGAAGAACATAACTATACAAGAAATGAATAGAAAATTGTTGAATGAAGCCAAACTACCAGACCCCTTTTGGAGAGAAGCAATCAACACAACAATCTACATTTTGAATAGAGAATAAATTAGAGTGAACAACACCAAGACACCTTATGAATTATGAAAAGGTATACCAACTACAGTCAAATGCTTCAAAGTATTTAGGAGTAAGTGATATATAAAGAGAAATGAAGATAACTCAAGAAAGTTTGATTCCAGAATAGATGAAGGTAATTTTCTTGGATATGAATATGAAAGCAAGGCCTACATATTCTACAACAAAGACTGTACAAGGTTGTATATAGTACTGATTAAAGAGTGGATGAATCAATACCTCAAAAGGAAAAGTCACAAACAAATGAATATACAAAGGAGACAATCTACAAAGAAGAAGAAATATAACGCCAATATCCAAAGACACCACCCAAAATTGTCTGAAAGAATCATCCATAAAGTAAGATTCTTGGTGATATAGATGCAAGATTTTAGACTAGAAGAAGATTGAGATTTTCTTCTCTATCTAAAATAGAGCCCAAGAATTTTACACAAGCTAGTGAAGATAAGAATTGGGTTAATGCTATAGAAGAAGAAATAAATCAGATTAAGAAGAATGAAACATGGGAACTTGTGCCTAGACCAAAAGAAAATAATGTAATTGGCACCAAATGGGTCTTCAGAAACAAATTAGATAAATATCGACAGGTAGTAAGAAATAAAGCAAGATTATTATATAAAGGGTATGCTCAAGTTGATGGTATTGACTTTGAAGAAACCTTTGCTCCAGATGCAAGATTAGAAGAAATAAGAATGTTTTTGGCATTTGCATGTTTCAAAAATTTAAAGTATATCAAATGGATGTCAAGTTATCCTTTATAAATGGAAATTTAGAAGAATAAGTATATATTGAATAGCTAGAAGGATTTCGATTGTCAGAAAACAAATATCTTGTATGCGGACTGAAGAAATAACTCTATGGACTAAAGAAAGATCCCAGAGCTTGGTATTCAAGACTTGACAAATACCTACAACAACAAGGTTTCAAAAGAGGATCCGATGATAGAATATTTCATCAAAATAGATAATGAAGATATTTTAATCATTTTGGTTTATGTGGATGATATCATTTTTGGAAGTAATGTTGATATAATGAACCAAACATTTGCAGAGGAAATGCAAAAAGAATTTGAGATGTCCATTATGTTGATTAAGGTTGGTTGTCATTGATGTCAACCCTTGAAGAAAGACCCACAACACAAAGGTTTGGGTAATGGACCCAAGATTGTTTGATGTAAAGATAACTCATTATTGTCTTGTCATGGTTGATAAGAAGTAAAGATGGATGAACTCCAAAGTGGTCCCCTTATGGTGAAAGCCCTCACGAGAAGACGCTTTGTGAAGTAAGATAACGCATGCTTAATTGTGGAATAATGAGATCCTATATGGATAGTGCTTGTCATTCCATTTCCAGTGGTATGTGGAATGTCACATAACTCCTCATGGTTAGAGAGTTATGGCCATGAGAAGTTGAATACCCCAGTTTGGGTAATGGACCCATGTTTTTTAGATGTATAATGGTATGAGTTAAGATATATTTTCAGATATTACTATTCTATATGGATAGTACATGTCATTCCATTTCTGGCGGTATGTGGAATGTCACATAACTCCTCACAATTTGAGAGTTATGGCCTTACGAAGTTGGAGGAACCTCATATGTCATCTAGAAACCCCAAAAGGTCAAAGTAGTCAAAGTGGTTTAAGAGATTTTAAAAGGTAAATAATAAAGTGAAGTAATGAGTTTATTATAATTCAAAGTGAATACAAAATAAATTATTTCAATAATAAATTTAATGGAGAAATTTGAAGTGGGTTAACCCTAAAATAAGGAAAGTGGGGCCAAGTGACGTAGAAGATGTTTTTAAGAAAGCTACTTGGAGAGCATAAATAAGAGGCAAGGCTCTCTCATTTTAATTACACTTGATCATATTGAATATCTATCAGTGTCTGAGGTAACCAAGGATATCTAAGCCGAAATTCTGAGGGAAGGTGAAGAAAAGAAGGCCGATGAAATTGATCACGGCTTTGGATGATTTGGATGATGAAATTGATGAGGGATTTTGGTTGAGGTACATGTTGAGTACATGGTTGAGACAAGTAGTTGATGAGTTGGCACATACATGAGGTGCATAGTTGATGATGTTGGTACATATTGATGAGTCATAGTTGATGATTAGTTGACACATGATTGGTACATACTTGGTACATGGTTGGATGCACTTGTTTATGGTACAGGTTGATTACAAGTTATTTGGTACAGGTTGGTGCATGGTTGATTCACTTGCTTATGGTACATGTTGATTACAGGGTGAGGTACAGGTTGATGCATGGTTCAAATTTATTGGTACAGGTTTACAATGGTATATCTCACAGTGACAGGTTGACAGTGGTTCCATCATTCTACTTCTACTTCAAGGTGGCAGGACGGGGCAAGGACAGGTGGTTGTAGCCGAAGAACATAGGGGGTTGTAGCTAGAGAATTGGGGAGTTGGAGCTTCCCTCAGGTTGTAGCCTGAGAAACTAGGGGGTTGGAGCCTCCTTCCAGTTGCATCTGGAAAACAAAAGAAGTTGGTGCTTCCAATGAATGTAATAATTCTTCAAGACATATAAGAAAAAGCATTATGTGGTTTTCTCCCAATTTGGGTTTCCATGTAAAACATTGGTGTATTGTGTATGTGTATGTTTGTTCATTTGTTCATTTCTTATTTACTCTGTAGTTATTGGATAATAATGATTCATTGATATAACACTTGGATTATATGGTTAAAAATGATTAAATTGCTCTATTACTGATTCACCCCCCTCTCAGTAATCCAACAATTGGTATCAGAGCAGGGTCCTTCAAAAGTCATTTTAACCACTAAAAGGTAGATCATGGAGAATACCAACTCATATAAAAATGGAATACCACAATTTGATGGAAAGAAGTATGCTTTTTGGAGCATAAGGATGAGGACATATATACAGGCACGGGGATTTCAAGTTTGGCAATCAATTGTAGATGGATACATAGCACCAACAGTTCCACCAACAAATGACAAAGCAGTAAAACTCGGTGAGAATAATTCCAAATCCACAAATGCACTTTTGAATGGTCTCAGTGATATGGTATTCACCAAAGTTACACACTGTAAATCCTCTAAAGAGATTTGAGACAAGCTTCAAAATATTTATGAAGGAGATATAAAAGTCTAAGCAGCAAAGATTCAGGCTTACAGAGGTCAGTTCAAACAACTAAAAATGAAGGAATATGAAGATATCGCAGCCTACTTCTTACGAGTCGATGAAACAATGAATGCAATCATAGGATTGGGAGAAGAAATTGAAGAATCTGTAATTGTTCAAAAGATACTAAGATCTGTTCCTATGAAATTCAACCCTAAGATATCAACACTAGAAGAAAGATCGAATCCAGACTCAATAAACATGGATGAACTGGATGGAATCTTCACAGCATATGAAATGAGAAGTGAGTAGGAAAATCCAGATGTAAAAGAAGAAGCCTTCAAGGCATCCAAAAGATCAAAACAAAAGAAAAAGGAACAAGAAGAATATAGCAGCAACAGTGATGCCTCAAAAGATGATGAATAAGTGACCAACTTCATCAAAAGACTGAACAAGGGAACCAATGGTAGGTATAGAGGTAACCTCCCTTTAATTTGTTTTAATTGTGATGGTATTGGTCATTTTGGTAACAAATGTCCTCATAAGAAAAAGAGAAATGATGAAGGTTACTCAAAAGGAAAACATACATATAAAGGAAAAATAACTACAAAGAAAGTTTTCAAGAAAAGCTTATACACCAAAGAAGACATCTCATCATTAGATGAAGATGAAGTCAGTGACAATGAGACAGGAAGAGTTCTATTCATGGCAGTAAAAGACTCTGACAAAGAAGAATATGAAGAAGCCGAAGAAGAATGTGAAGAAGTCAAAGAAGAAATTGAAGAGGAAGAAGTTGACTATCGAGAAGAATTAATGTGTGCCATAGAAGTTATCAGAAGAGAAAAGAAGAAAAACAAGAAATTGCAAACAAAACTAGACAAGAAAAAGGACACTTGAGAACTAGAACAAATGATCACAAAATTGAAGGCTCAAATAGAAGAAGATAAAGAATTGAAGAACCACTCAAAGAACAAATAGAAGAAAAGGACAAGATCGTTGGAAACTTGGAAGTAGAGGTTGTTACACTAAGAAAGGATATTCAAAATAAAAATATGCAGAATAGCTCAAAAGTTTTGAATGGCATTATCAGCAGTCAAAAATCTCATCTTGACAAGTCTAGACTTGGATACAATCAGACAGAAAAGGGATCAAGATCCAAAACAATAGAGCAAGAAACAAATCCAAAGAGCTATGCAGAAACAATCAAAGAGGATAGGAAGATATACAAGGAAGATTACAGAGACACTCCTCCACCAAGAAGATTCATATTTCAGAATCAACAATAGATGGATAGGCCTCAAGAAGAAGAAGGATTCATAAGAGTGCCTCCTTTCATAAGATATTCAACTCCCAGGTATCAAACTATATTTTTTGGTTTATGTTATGCATGTAATAATTTTGGACATAAAGTTGTGAATTGTAGAGATAACAACATGAATAGTAACAACTTTGAGAGTTATACACAAAGGGATTATTCAAGGAGACCTAGTGACACACAAAGAAGAAGTTACAACAGGTTTGAATCTTTGAGCACTGAAGTGGAATGCTACAAATGTAACAATTTTGGACACATGGCCAAAGATGGTAGAATGGGAAAGTTTGGCTCTCGTGTGGACAAAGGAATACTTGTTCATACTCAAGTACAAGGAAAGCATACAAGTGTTACAATCTAAGATTGAACAAAGTTGTGGAAAGCGTCAATGTAACAATTGATGAAACAGGAAGACCATAATCAAAGGAAGAACAAAACAAATCAATGGAACAACTTTTCGAAGAATAAGATGAAAAAGAAGTAGAAGATGAACATGAAGATGAACAGAATCCGACAGAAGCAAAATAGCAAGTTCAAAAAGTATCTGCAAAGATACCTAGCAAACGAGTACAGAAGAATCATCCTTCAGATCAGATTATTGGAAACAAAGATGCAAGAGTTGAGACTAGAAGAAAAATATGTTCACCAGAACAAACACACCTAGAACTCTTATCTACAATTGAACCAAACTATTTTGAAGAAGCCAACAAGGATGAATTTTGGAATAAGGCCATGGATGAAGAATTGGATCAAATA
>ML777753.1:240530-253249 GCA_009831015.1 Picea engelmannii | reverse complement strand
ATAAAGTGAAGTAATGAGTGTATTATAATTCAAAGTGAATACAAAATAAATTATTTCAATACTAAATTTAATGGAGAAATTAGAAGTGGGTTAACCCTAAAATAAGGAAAGTGGGGCCAAGTGACCTAGAAGATGTTTTTAAGAAAGCTACTTGGAGAGTATAAATAAGAGGCAAGGCTCTCTCATTTTAATTACACTTGAGAATATTGAATATCTATAGGTGTCTGAAGTAACCAAGGATATCTAAGCCTAAATTCTGAGGGAAGGTGAAGAAAAGAAGGCCGAAATGCAAGGAAGGATAAATTCTTTTGATGGTGCTTTCTAAGGTATGTTATTTATAGGTCATCTCACCATTTTCGCTATAATTTTTTTTTAATAAAGATTCAGACCGTGAAATTGATAAAACATATCCAAGTATATGTGGTAAACAATTTATCTTGTGGGTCATTGTATTTTTGGAGTTACACTCTGTGGAAAATAGGGTTTGTGGCTAGTCATGAAACTAGTCAAAAACAAGTGTTTCAGGTAAACACATCATAACTTCTTCATAACAGATCAAAATTTAGTTAAACCGAATGTGTTGGTTAGCGTACATTCTATAGTATGTTTTGTAAAAGTTTCACATCAATTCAACAAATAGTCCGTGCAGGGCACGCTCTACAAGGTCATTCTCTAGAATAAGCCAAAATTCAACAAGGTATGCCATTTTTTCTATAAATCTTTTTTTGAGAGGTTCCAAGTAGTGACACCTGGAGGAATTACATAAAACACATTGAATAACATTGTGTATCATTTTCATATTTTTATACATTACAGGTACAAAGTTATGATTACTTCAAGTTAGGGTTGTTGACTAATCCAAAACTAGGCATGTGAGACTAAAGAAAAGTTTGATGAAAATGCTAGTCTCTTGTTGTTGAAGTTAAGGAAGCTTTGTAGGAATGTGATCATATACACCAGGTCTATTACAGAGCTACAAATCATATTTGGATGATGAAATTGATGAGGGATTTTGGTTGAGGTACATGTTTAGTACATGGTTGAGACAAATAGTTGATGAGTTGGCACATACATGAGGTGTATAGTTCATGATGTTGGTACATATTGATGAGTCATAGTTGATCAATAGTTGACACATGATTGGTACATAATTGGTAAATGGTTGGATGCACTTTTTTATGTTATAGGTTGATTACAGGTTATTTGGTACAGGTTTGTGCATGGTTGATGCACTTGTTTATGGTACAGGTTGATTACAGGTTGAGGTACAGGTTGATGCATGGTTCAGATTTATTGGTACAAGTTTACAATTGTATATCTCACAGTGACAGGTTGACAGTGGTTCCATCATTCTACTTCTACTTCATGGTGGTAGGATGGGGCAAGGACAGGTGGTTGTAGCTGGAGAACATAGGGGGTTCTAGCCTCCTTCTGGTTGTAGCTAGAGAATTGGGGAGTTGGAGCTTCCCTCAGGTTGTAGCTTGAGAAACTAGGGGGTTGGAGCATCCTTCCAATTGCAGCTGGAAAAAAAAGGAAGTTGGTGCTTCTAATGAATGTAATTCTTCAAGACATATAAGAAAAAACATTATGTGGTTTTCTCCAGATTTGGGTTTCCACATAAAACACTGGTGTACTGTGTATGTGTATGTTTGTTCATTTGTTCATTTCTTATTTACTCTGCAGTTATTGGATGATAATGCTTCATTGATATAACACTTGGATTATATGGTTAAAAAGGATTAAATTTCTCTATTACTGATTCACCCCCCCTCTCAGTAATCCAGCACATTCTTGGAGAATTTCCATTCTTTCTAGGGTTGTAGATTTCTTAGTCTAGAAAAGGAATATTCATTTCTCATACCAAATATATCAAGTAAATGTTGAATAAATTCGAAATGGAAGAATGTGCACATGTCAATACACCAATGATTACAGGATTCATGTTAAGAAAAGATGATGAATCTCTAGAAGAAAATCAAACATTATGCAGATCAATGATTGTAACCCTATTATATCTGACAACATCAAGGCTAGTCATCATGCAAGCAGTAGGATTGGTTGCAATATTTCAATATGCACCAATGGAGACACATGTGCAAGAAGTAAAAAGAATATTCAGATATTTAAAAGGCACATTGGACTTTGGATTGTGGTATTCAAGAAGTAAGGACCTCACTCTAACTACATATAGAGATGCATATTGGGTAGGAAGTATTGATGATAAGAAAAGTACTAGTGGAGGAGAATTATTTCTAGGAAAATGTTTAGTATCATGGCTAGGCAAGAATTGAACTTCAATCTCTCTATCCACAATATAAGCGGAATAAATTGCAGTAACATCATGTTTCACACAAGTTCTCTAGACGAAGTAGACATTGAAGGATATCAAGGTAGAATATGATCATCCAATATTAATCATATACGACAAAGAAAGCGTAATCAACATTTCAAAGAATATTTTTATGTACTCAAAGACAAAGCATACTCCAATAAAATACCACTTCCTAAGAGAACAGGAACAGAGCAAAGTGTCAATATAGAATACACCACCACCAAAGAACATGTTGCATATATTTTTACCAAACCCCTTCCGAAAGATCTTAGATGGAAGTTTGGAATGATATCCCTCTCATATAATCAATAAAGGAAATCACAAACTCAGGGGGGTCATGCCTTTTCTATTGATGTCAAAGGGGGAGAAGTTGTAGATAAAGGAAGAATTGCAGGCATAAGGAAAGTTGAAGACATGGGGAGTATCTGAATCAAATAAGGGTTATCATCAATGACAAAGGGAAAGATTGCTAAAAATATTTTTGTCATTTATGTCAAAGATAGGGGGAGCCCACATATATCGAAGATAAATATTACAAGCTTATGTATTTCCAAGATAAATATTGCAAGATGAAGATTGTTGAAAGTATTATTTTTGGTCAATTTGGATACCATATATTTGAATTCATTTTCACCATAAATACCTATATAAAATTGGATAACACATTATATGGTTGTAAATATTATTATGATACTTTTACAATGATATATGGAATTCCCTCTAACTCCCTACAAATGAGGAGATATGAATTTTTCCGTCTGACAAATCAACCCGAAAATTGAGGTCGACCTTGAATGTAAGGACACAATTACTATAAATAAAAGATAGATTTTCACATTTGGAGAGAAACAAAGCAAGATATCAAGTATGAAGTATGATAAAGGTGATCGAGTGTCTCTTTTGGATCTAAAGGTGTGCAATATAATTCTAAGGGATTTTCTTAGGGTCTTTCTTATTCTCAAGGCTGTGATGTTTCCATGTCCACTACTATGAGGTTGTGATGTTGATTCATGTGCTTCTACAAGGTTGTGATGTTCCCATCAGTGGATGTTATCGTTAGTGAAACTTTTCATCAATGTATGTTGTCTTCAGTGCATTTTGTTGTGAGTGATTACATTTTGGGAATGATGCTCGCTAGAAGGATACATGATAAGGTTTGAAGGATTGTCTGTGGAATGAAGCATGCAAGTGAATTCAGATGTACATTGTGTATGAATATCTTGGATTGGGGTCTACACATATCTTGTTGAGTTGGTGCTCAAGTGAGGGGATTGGTGTCTGTACTAGGTTGGTTCTTGCAAATATTGTTACAATATGTTGCTGCCTAGAAGTGTTTCTAAGTTGGTGTTCAATTGAGGAGATTGGTGTCTCTAGTAGGTTTGTTCCTACATCTTTCTAATATGATGCTCATCTAGAGATATTGGTGTCTCTAATAGGTTGGTTCCTACAATCTTTGTAACAATAGGTTGGCGCCTAGAGAAATTTATAAACATAAGTTTTATGGTTATCTTCCAATTGGGTTCCATGTTAAAATATGTGCATTATGATTTGAGTTTATATGTTATTATTGTTTCTGAGAAAATGAATGATTGATGAATGGTTAAATAAATTAAAAAGTATCTTATATTGAATCACCCCCCCTCTCAGTATAAGAATAAGTTCAACATGTATGAATTTTCAGTGGCTTTTTATGGATTGTACCCACACTTGTGTAGTCTATATGGTGCATACATCTATGCTTTGTACAATATGTCCAACACGCAAACCTATTCCCAAGCATGATTTCTAACTTGTACACCCATGTATTTGTAGTGTTGACAACTCATACACTTTCTCCTTGTATGTTCTATACAATTTGTACACTCATGCCATGTATGTTATGTATGACATGTACATCCATGCTCTGTACGTTATATACTAGCGGTTGTACCTACTACCCAAACTACCTTTCTGGACTACCAAGATCTGTCCTTGGTATCATATTTGTATCATGTTTCCCACATACTCTCTTCTTCTTTGGACTGAGAAAAAGGTCCTTCTCTTTCTCTCACTATGCATCATTAGCTCTCAAAATCCTACTTTTGTTGTTGGTGTGTCTTATCCTTCCACCTTGGCTTCCTTTTATAACATTTATTTGAATCCCTAACCCTAATATCCAAAGTGATTGACGGTTGATATTAAATCCCGCCTCACTTGAGATCAATGGTTGAGATTAAGTCTAAATCACCAATGTAATTAAATTACATTTTATTAAAAACATTGAACTCAATAATTAAAAAGACATTCACTTTAATAATTCTATTAATTAAAGTTAATTTCCAAAGTTCCTAAAAGGTCATTTGGACGACTTCCACACATCTGATACTAGACCTTTGCATAAGTACCTGTCTGATGTTGCAAACATCAACAATTGTGTCCCCTTTCTCTTCATTATAAAATATGTATCTATACCATGACCTAGAAATATATTGTCCCAAACAAGTATTTTTCTTCCAAACTAATGCATCTTCTTCATATTTTTCCTTACATGTCGTCTTGCAAGTTTTTCAAGATAATTGTTACAATGTACTGCATTTACACCTTCTTAACTTAACTTTTTGTCATTCATCTAGACTTTTCGTCAAATGTTGGTTGTTGCGAGATGAATGCCTTAAGACAAATATTAAAAACCCTTTTATTAAAGAAATTTTAATAATTCATTAGAAAGGTGGAGGTGTTCCCCACATTCCACCCAAGGATTAATCTCTAATCTTATATTTTCCACTCTCCCCATCTTCCATGCCAACCACTTACCTACTAAGGTAAATTCCAACACCAATTACTTCCAAACTATATATGCATTATAATTTTTTTTTTCTCTTCCTAACCATTGTAAAATAGATAGCGATCAATGTTCTTTTGTACAATTTATTTCTTCCATAGAATATATCGAGGAATAAGTCCCCATACGTTTTTTTTATCCAAATATTTGCCAAAAAAATGGATATTTTTAAGGGTCCACCTCCCATCTCTTTTGGCTTAGCTATTTGGTTCCATTTATCTAATAGAATTTCTTACCTTTCTTCCTAGTCCTTAATAATTTAAAGTATTTCCTCCTAATTTTCTTTGTGACCCTTGTGGGGATGTGAGACAAGGAGTGCTAGTAAACCATAATTCCTTCTAAAATTAAATTAAATAAGGTTAAGATACCTCCATAAGATAGCCATTAATTACATCGTAGATTAATTCCTTTTTCTATTTTGTCTATCAATGAATTTCAATATTCACTCAATAGTTATTGGGTTTTTAATAAAATCCCATATATTTCATCCCTTACTACAAGTCAAGATTTGTAAATGGAAAAATATCTTGAAATTATCTCTCCATCCCCTCTTCTAGTCCATTACAATATATAGTTGAATTTTGCATATTTATTTCCGTTCTCATGGCTAAATTGTAAGTTTCCATGATTTCTTTTAACATCCTTGAATCCCTGAATCTGCCATGAAAAAAAATATTACACCATCGATAAATAAGCGTGTATCAAAATACATGCCCTTCCTACCTTAATCCCATTTATCTCCTATTTTTTCTTCTTCTATTATTTCTCTACTTAGTCTTTCTACTATCAGAAGAAAACGCATTGGAGATAATGTAAAACCTTGTCTCAACCCTCAAGAAGGTGAGAAGAAAAAAAGGTTGATCTGTTGATCAAAGGAAAATGGATATATAAGTCACACACCCCATATTCTAGTTGACTACTTGTAAATTTCACCCTATATGAAATAACATCACCCTCAAATATGTCAAGATCACCTTATCATATGCCTTATAAATATCCAACTTAACTACCAAGGTTGGTATTCTCTTCAATGATAGAATGAAGCTTCTCTTGGGAAACTCCAACACAAATCTATTTATTGTGGAGGAATCCAAATTGCCCCAAGGAGAAAGACTTGGAAAATATGTTGTTAATCCTTAAGACTACAACATTTGCTATTATTTTTCATAACTAGTTTCATAGAGATATTTTCCTAAACTCATGAAAGGACCAAGGGCTATCCTTCTTTGGAAATAATGCTAGAAAGGTAGAATTTATAGAATTAGGAACTATACATATTTCCTTTGTCTCCTTAACCACTATGACCAAGTAATTTTCAATCAATTCAATTGTGTATCCATCATGTTTGGGAATCTTGTATTTTGTGAAGAGTCCATGACTTCCTTTAAGTGTTCCTTATTGACTTATACCATTAGTATCATTTGTATCATATTTAACAAATATTAGGGAAAAAAAATTGGTTTTTATAATTTCTACCATATTTTTTCTCACCAGTTATTTGAACGATTTCTTAAAAATGAGCAATGCCCATATCCACTAGTTCATTGAATTTTTGGCCTTGCTACCATCCTCTCTAGCATAATTATGAAAGTATTTGCTATTCTCATGTCCATTTTCAATCCACGATGCTCTATTCTTAAGTCTCCCTTAATCTTCCTTGAATTTTGGAAAGCTTGTTTTCCTTATCTCCAACAATTTTATTCTTTCTTTTGATTCATCATTAATATCTTTATTGTCCATTTCATCATAAAATTATGTTATCTTCCTATCCACGTCAAAATTTCCATGAGCTTGGTTTTTTAACACGTTAAAGGCATAATTTTGAAACTAATTACTTGAATTTATTCAAATTTATTACAAATTGTTGCTACAAAGAGACTCCTCGATTTGCATCAAACCCTTACCGTTCATTCTTTACCATATTATGAAACTATTCATCCTTCATAAATGCAGAATTAAATTTGAAGGACAATGAAGCTTTCTTATCATCTTTATCTACTTGAAGTGAAGTTGCAATACTATCTTAATTTCCTCTAGATTCTAGATAAGGCCTCACCCTTTCTTCATCTAACATTAATTACAAAACAAGGAATCAATCAAATCTCTTAGATATAGCCTCCCTTCCAACCCCACTATTTTCGCAAGTTGAAATTAGTTTTATTGAATCTACATAAAATACCCTTACCCTTTTCATATCATGTAATAATAAATTTAATATTTGGTCCTCTCTAAGTGTAGGTCCCCAACTCTCTGACCCTTTGTTGTAAATTTCAAGTCACCACCAAAAATAGGTATGTCATGTTCCAAAAATACTTTCCCTATTAGGTGCTCTTGATATTAAAACATATCGACACGAGGATTGTATATGTTTATCAATGTATATTCATTTCAATGATCCATTGAATAGTAGACTTCTCCTATTCCCAAAGAATAATAAATAGAGTATAGGAGTCTCATAGACATCTTCCTCCATCCCAAAATCAGACCCCTAGATGGCACATCAACATATAGACATAAAAACACCCAATACATGATAATTTAAGCCCCCCATTATCTTTCTTCTATCCTCATAGTTTCCAAAACCATTATAATATTATGTTCGAAAACTTGTACTAACCTATGTATGGATTATTTTATAGGAACTACCCATACCCATAACATTGAGTGGAAACAAAATCATTACTTACCCTTCCCCGAGGTTTAGTATAATCTAAATATGCAGATAATGTATTTTTTTTTCTTGAATGATTATACCTTTATATATGCTTATATTTAGTAATAAGAAGGAAGAATTTCCTTCCCATTCTCTTTCAGTTAAATTTTGTATCTTTGCATATGCGTAAGTATTCTTCTACCTCTATTTCTTTCTCTATAGTTGAAGGTTTATTCCATATAAGTATAAATATATGTTCTTCCCTAACAATGTTCCTCCATTGAAGAGAATGAGGGAATTGGAATTGCAAGTTTTAAAACATTTGTGTAATCTTTGAAGCCTTGAATATTGAGACAAGAAGTATTTTCCTTTTTCCCCTCCCCAGAAGTGGATTTGGATCTTCTCCTTTTACAAGATTTATTCCCCCCTCCCTTATTTTTTTAATTATTTTGACTCTCCAATTGCATCCAATGATCTAAGGGGATATTTAATGGACTGAAATAGTCAATAAGGACTTTAGGAGAAGAGGGGGTGATATGCTTACTAGAATCCATGCGTCCTAGTTTTGGATTTATGATTTCTTCTCGCAAGGTGTTCTTTGTCTCTTCCTCCAAAATTTGGATATGTATCCCTTCCACTTGAATATCATTTCTGTATTGTTATACTTCAAAATCCTCTCTATCTACCTCATTTTCAATTTTGTCAACTGAAGGGTTCAAGTATTCTTTCCTTCTTGAGTTAAGTTCACCATTTATCACCAAATTTCTTTAAGAAGCAAGGTCTTTCTACCTATAAGACTTATTTTTTCCTAAGCCCTCTTCCTTACCTTTAAAAACAACCATTTATTCTTTATAATTATGGGATTTTATGATATCTAGAGTTGTCTCTCTTTGATAAATTGGAGAGTTTTTCTTTCAAACCCTCTTATTATATTTTAATGAACAATATTTCCCTATATGTCTGTGTTTATGATGATGAACACAATGTAAGGGAAATTTGACATAGTCAATGGATGAATGATAGTTTGTATTCCAATTTAGACCTTGATTACATCCAATAATACTTTTCGCATATCCATATCTACTAGGATATTAACTAAATTCCTATTAGGGATTCTAAAAAAATTATCATCAAGATCTACGAAGTCACCCAGAACATTCCCTGTCTCCTTTAAAAAAATTTAAAGTCAATATTTCTAAGTATTTTATAGGGAGTTGAAGTCTAATGAGTTGATTAAAAATTACCTAATTTCTAGGTTTGAAGAATGGTTCCCATTTCCTCAAAAAAAGAAATGACAACCATTAATATTTTTTATATTTTAGAATAAATTCGACATCTCCTTTCATTTTAAATGAAAACCATAGCCATCCTCTGAAAAAGTAATAGAATTTCAAGGTGTATCCCAACATCAGACCCCCCACATGCTCAACCCATTGTCCAATTGAAAACTTTGAGTAATTTACCCATAGAATCTACTCATGAGAGACTTCAACACCATCTCTATAACTTGGTCCAACATGATATAATCTCTAAGAACCAAATTGGTGATGGTATCCTTGTAGATAATTCAACAAGGATATTAGGGGAAATCCCTCGTAGTTCCCTTATCTATATAATGCTTCATACAAACCCATATTCAAACCTTTGAAATAACCCTTATTAGCTATACCTTACTCCACCCCTTTTACAAATATTCTCTTAACAAAAATGGGTACTCTTTTCAAAATATTGATTGAGAAGTCAACTTCCTCCTCTTCACACTTCATCCTTTTTATCATATAATTCCCTTCTATATATAGATGGGTTCTCCCTCAGATATTCCTATGATCTAAGATAGACTTAAGTATATATCACTATGATATTTTCCCTATATCAAGAAGATTTATTCCTATTTATGATAAGAGATAGAGAAAGGAATACCTTATGACCCAACAATTGTCCTTGCGTATCCTGGATAATGCATCTCTAGTTGATATCCAGCTCCACCTGTTGGTAACTACTTCCTACACACAAGGAGACAAAACATACCGATATACAAACCCTCAAGAATTAAAGAATCCTAATCTAGACAAGATCTAATTTGACCTACTCAAGGAAATATCTAATCTATCATCAATAAGTGAATACAATAGTAATGGAAGGGGAAAACCATGTAGATATATAGAAATTATGGAGATACAGTATATCAATCATGGATTTTACCTCGAGTCATGAATAATTCCTCCTTGGGTACTTGCTCCAACTCCTCTTTATCCCTAACACAAGCATGGATGACTTGATATGAAGACGAAGCTCTAGAAGAGATCCTTTTAGGAATTTTTGCACCATAAACATGTAGTATATTATTCCCCTTTTTGCTAATGGAATTGCTTCTTTATATATATTGGTGGAGGAGGATAGGGGATGCTTCTATATCTTAGTGAACTCAATTGTATTCCAAGTTCCTAAGGTCATATCACAAGAGAAACAACTCACCCAATGTTGATCTCCTTATAACTCACTAATTCTATAAGGCTATAGGATCGGTCATGGGACATCAATGGTGCAACAAATGATTGGTAGTGTGTTTTCAATGTTTCATCCTATGATCATCCGTGCTCTACTAGTGACTTAGAGTGTGACCTATATAAAATTAAGTGAATCTCCAAGGAAGAGGAGTATGCCTCAATAGGAAAACATCATTGGTTCCTCGATGTATCCCTAGGGTGGAAAATAAGGTTGTAATAGATGCACCATAATGTGTGAGGTCATAAGAGGAACTGATGGCCAAGACACTTTATGATAATAATGATGAATGTGAGGTAGCATAAGGAGGGAGTTGAGAGATAAAGAAACCAAGGACTACCTGTAGTTAGATACCAAACATATATAGATCATCCTCGAGGTAGGAACACCCATGCTCAGAAGAGAAACAAAGCATGGCCGCCAACACAATACATTGTGGATCCATGAATTGAAATAAAATACCATGTCCATGAAAAAGTACACAGTGGATCCAAGTTATTAAATATATTATAGACACAAGAAAATATAATGTGGATCTTTGTCACAATATACATTAGGAAGACATTGAGCACCAATGAGAGTGCCCCCATAGTATTCAAAGTTCTCATACAATGGTTTTGTACTCCATCACAACTTGGGAGGGATAACAAGAACGAGTGATGGGTCTATAAACCCAAGTTATTTGTCCCAAACCTTGATATTATGATTCTATAGTATGAAAATAGATGAGTTGATTTCAAGCATGGTAGAAATCATTTGATTACTGTTCATTGAGGTATACCATTGATAGACATAAGGGAATCCACCGATGATGAAAATGGACCCCAAGGTACCTAGTACAATATAGTGAGTGCCAATAGAGGATATGATGTATAAAAATCATAGAATCAATTGATTAGGAGTCAATGAGCTAAAGCCACTATTGATTGTGAGGAATCTTGTCACTGATTATTTCAACCTCCAAGGTACTAGCTGGTTTCTAGATCCCTCTCCTAGATAATGTGCTAAAGTTGATAGGAAGAGATCCATTAAATAAGGGACTTAATGTAACCCCCATAAATCAACATGAAACATACACCGAGAGATTATGTGAAGAAATAGAATAACTAAGTACAACTGACATAGGGATGGTCAACTTGGATGGTTAATAGGATAGTAGATGGTTGACTTAGGCCTAACTTCCATTGAACATATAACACGACGTAATGATGACCCAGAAGCATTGACTCAAGAGCACCACTAATATAGCGCTACAATGCATGAGGCATTGAAGAACTATCCATAATGACTCGAAGAGTAACCAACTAGAAAAGTATCTGAGTCATACTGATGGTATGGCTCCTAGGAAATATATAACTCAATTGTAAGAAAATGATGCAAATACGTCCTGTTTTCAAGGGAAACTGGACTAACGTTGCTACTTTTGTAAAGTATAGATTAATGGTAAACCCCACGACCCCTCCTTACTCTTATTTTGTTAGTGTATCCTTCATGTTTTGATAAGAACACAATAGAGATACAAGTGTGCACGATGGTGTCTTTTTCGTATAGTTTTATGAGTCCAAAAAAGAGGTAAAATTTCACTCATCGAGTGTCTTTTTCATGGTTTAACAAGAACAAAAAAGAGTTTAAAATCTTTTTCGTCACGTGTCTTTTCCATGGTTTAACAAGCATAAAAAAGAGTTAAAGTTATCTCATCGCATGTCTTTTTCATGGTTTAACAAGCACAAAAAAGTTAAAATTTAGCTCATATAAAGAGAATGAGTGGATTAACAACATGCATCTATGTCCCATGTGTAAGGAACCAACCAAAGAAAAATGAATGCAGACTAGTAATGGCAAGTGAGGCCCACTCATAACAATGGTTCTAACATAGTTATCGACTTAATGAGAATTGGGACCTCAAAACAAGAACTCTAGCCCTTAAAACCCATATTTTTGCATAAAAAACATGAAAATCAACCCTCAAATCAAAAAGTGACATTATTGGTAGCACTATTTTTTCTAACTGGGTCAAAATTACAACTTTTTTCAAGCATTGCCTTAAAAAATCAAATAGTTTCTCAAAAAAACCTTAAAATCAACACGTAAATAAAAAAGTGACGCTACCTGATGAAATAGGTTTTTTCTAAACCTTAAAATTATAGCTAATTATGGCCTAATTGAAACTGTGGCCTTACAATGAATCCCTATGAAAATAAAAAACCCAAAACTGGATCCTAAATGGTCACTTGAAATTTATTTACTAACTTTAAAAAAAAAATTACATTAAAAAATAAATAAAGAGAAAGGAGAAAATATTCACAATTGTTTTTTCATGAAGAAAAAAACATATTTAAAAAAATATATTCAAAACCCAAATTAAAAAAAAAAACATTAAAAAAAGGTGAAAAAAAACTAAAAAGAAA
>ML777753.1:227791-240448 GCA_009831015.1 Picea engelmannii | reverse complement strand
CTGAGAGGTGGGGGTGAATTGGTATTAGCACAATTAGTACTTTTAATCACAAAATAAAACCTCCAATGAATATTATGAGCATTCAAAATATCATCAACACCATAAACATCACATAAAATCAGTACACAAAAATTTTACATGGAAACCCAATGTGGGAAAAAACCACGGAATGATTTTCTTATTGATCAAAGACTACATTTATTGGAAGCACCAACTTCTTATTTATGCAGCTACAACTAGAAGAAGGATCCCACCCCCTATTTATAGGCTGCAACCTGAAGGAAGCTCCAACTACCTAATTTTCTAGCTCCAACCGGAAGGAGGCTACAACCCCCTTTCCTTTCCCCATCCTACCACCCTGAAATATAAATGTAGAACAACATGTCTCTACCTTTGTCAATGATAACCTGTTGTTGCGATTGTATCTGATATTTCTGTTGCTACTACTGATATCAATATCTAATCAAGATTGCAACCACACACACCTCATACCAAGATCCACAAGAGAATTCTCCAAATTAAATTCTTATGAATCACTAAGACATGCTTGTTTCTAATTTCCTCACAATACTCACCCTAACACACACAAGAAGACATACCTTCAATCATGTAGCTGACCTGATTTTTAGATCACTAATCTTCAAAAAAAATCCTTAGAGGTCTACGACCCTATGCAATGTATGTTTGTGGGTATCCTCACTTTTCCTCACTGTAGCCTACAGATGTCCCTTCTTTTCCTCCTAAAACTCATTGATATACTCAAGGAATCCCTGTATGAACCTTCTTCTTCATACTCTCAGCTCCTACAAACTTATTACTTCACTAGAATTCTTTGTATTCGACTCAATGCCTCAAATATCCAACCTGTATTCTTAGAAATGATTCATAGAAATGATTTACAATTGACTCTTCTCTGTGTTTTAAAGAGAAATCTCAGAATGACATGCAACTGACATGCAACTCATGATGACATGCAAATCACTTGCAACATGTTATCTTTTGTTTACAATTACTTTGACATGCAATTGACATGAAACTTGTTATATTTTGTTTACAACTACTTTACTTCAACATGCAACTTTGTTCAAGGGTTGACATCAATGACAACCAATCTTCCAAAAACTAAACTTTTGACAATTAATATTTTTCAACAATTAATTAATCCCTGCAATAATTGATCTTTCAATAATTAATCTCATGCTGCAATTGTTGGAGTTACTTCACACACACCTAGGATTTATTTTTCCTAAGGTTTTTCATATGTTTATTAGTCTTTATCTAGTCTCTTAAATTTTAGGGAGAATATTCCTCTAGGAGAATATTCTCTTTAGTTTTCACTTCAGTTTGACTAGTTGAGTGGAATCTAGATGTTGCATTGGCTTTGTCACCATGCAACATTGATATCATCACCAGCTAATGCACATTAGCCTTGGTATCATCACCATACTAGCACATTACCCATGACTCCCTAATATCCTGCTCACTTGACTCTATTTCAGTCAGTTAACTGAAGACTGGTAGAGTGGTTAACTCAGCTAGGTGGCAGTTCACTCTTGTAACTTCCCAAGAGACTAGATTAGGTGGAATTTCACTACCATAACTGTTGGTGTGTGTCCAGATCACTCTAGACCACCACTATGGCACATTGGCTTCACCTCCAATGTGCATTGGTTGAGTTATACATAGTATATCATGTGTAAATTATTCATTATTCACAACGGTTAATGAGAATTCTTCCATTCTTTCTCTCTTGATTCTTCTTTCTCAATTTCTCTTTGAAACTGTGTGTGGTATTTTATATCTAGATCTATTCTATGTAGGTTCAAAAAAATTACATGGTATCAAAGCTGATGAACTTCTAAGCAAAGCTACACCAAATTATTTTTTCAGGTACCAAAGATTGAAGACAATGGAAAAATGGAATTCCCAAAAGAATTCATTCTTACAACTTACAACTTATTTTCATAGAAGGAGAATATGGTCATGCATATTAGAAGCAGAGGATTCTACATGTTAACTATGAATACAGAGATGGAACTGACATCAGCTATAAAAAAATCTAAGTATCTAAACCGAATGGATGAAGCATTCAGAACAATTTGCAGTCTCATTTCTCTCGATCTCCTTTTTAACATATCTTCCTGTAAAACCCCCAATGAAGCCTTGAACACCATGGAAGGGATCTTTGTAAAACAATATGATATGAGGGGAGACATGCTTGAGGTAGAATTTCTCACATTGGATACAAAAATCTTTGACAATCTCCAATATTTATTTTCAAAATACAAGGATTTACTATCACAACTCAAAGCTTGCGGTGTTGATAAATCTAAGGAGGAGAAACAAATAGTTCTCACCATTCTCTCCAAACTTGGTCCTAAATTCTCTATGTTCGTATCCACATTCCATTCAGTCAAATTCACCTCTCGAGCCACCTGGAATATGCATTCTCTTGAGGAATTTATCGAATCCCCAACACAAGAGAAAACCAAGCTCATCAACATGGGAAAAACCAAAGGCCCAAAGGCACATGCACTCACTGTGCAATATGGAAGCCATCAATATAAAAAATATAAAGATAAAGACAAAATGAAAGTTCATTCAAATATGAACTTGAAGGAAGGGTACTCAAAACCCTTCACCGATGCTTCCGGATCCAAAAGCGGAAAGGGAAGAAAAGGGGATAAATGCACATACTTCCATAAAGGATTCCATCCAGAATACACATGCATGCATAAACAAATAGATCTAATGAATCAAATACTTCAGAAAATAACCTTGGAGATCACATCCTCGAGGGTTCCAAGAAGAAGAAGTGAGAAGATCAGAATCCCAAGAAAGGAAATTCTAGCCATGCTTTGATTGCCATAAACTCCTCTCCTGATGCTTGGATCGTAGATTTAGGAGCATCACATCACATGGCTGCCACAAAAGCATTGTATTCTTCAATTTGTTTTGGTAAATAAAAAAAAGATCTGTGTATTATATCATCATGAGTGTACAACTGTATATCGTTTGGTAGCCACCTGTTCTGCCACATAAGGGAAACCAGAATAGGTGGCTCCAAGCGGTGATATGTCTATCATGGAAGAGATTCAGTTTACAAAAATTGAGCAAACGATGAGAATTTCAACAGGAACTTTGTTCCCACTAGCTAGCCTAGGGTAGGCTTCATTCAGAGCTGCCATTACTAAGATGGTTACAAAACTATAAAAAAGAGTGAGAATATAATCACTATCCATTCTGAAAACTGTAATTGACAAGAACCAGAGTCAGGGGTGGGCCGCATCAAGCCATTTAGGAACCTAGATGTCCATGGGCGGTGTAGAATGGGATGAAATTTTGCTTGCAGGTGGGGCATTGTGCTTGTGGTGGGGCGTCTTAGAGTGCCTAAAAAAAAAGATCCATTTTCTGGTAGATTGTCCTTTGGCCATGCACCTACTCATCCTACCGCTTCCGGATGTCAAAGAGGAGCTCAATATGCTTCGCTGCTAGAAGATATGTGTTGTGTGAGCCTTCCTCACCACTGTCTGTGCCTATGTATTTTGTTGTAATTGGGTTCTCCCCACCTCCTATCAGTTGCCATCTTGGGGGGATTTCCTCCTCCACTATGCATCCTCCTTCCCACCAACGAGGTTGGAAGTCTTGGGAGGCAGAAGGGATTGGAAGGATTTCCCTGGAGGGAGACCCTTTCATTTTCACCATGCTTGGGCTTGGTTGTGAAGTTGAAGGTGGACTTGCCTCAGCCAACTTCGGGAAAGGATGCTAAATTGAGGGTAGTGCCTGCTCTTTGATTGTGTTGAGGATAGCCGGTAAGTGCTAGGGTGGCGGTGGAGAATTCTCAGTGAGGGACGGGGTCTCCGTTTTGGGAATGTGAAGGGGAGACTGGGCTTGAGTCTGGGGCAAGGTAGGAGGATTCTCCACTTTTGGAGTGTGCAGGGTGGATCGAGTGCTTTTGCTAAGTCTGTGAGGGCAGATGAAATGGGAAATCAAGGCTCACTGAGAGGCTATGAGATGGTTGTCTCGGGTGATGGCATTCTTATTCCTGGTGGCCCGCTTTATCTTGTCTCATTCCTGGGGCATGGTGGTGAGAACCAGGGGGTGAGGGTGATTGCGGTCAAGGGAGTTTCAGAGGTCACACAAGAGGCAAGAAAAGAGGACAGGAGGGTTGAGTACCAGTGTGAAGAGGTGGTAGCTTGCAAATGACAAGAAAAAATGCATGACTTGGTCATTTTTATGGCCGCTGGGAGCCATTGATGCCCCTCCCATCGCTATTGAAGGATGATGGGACTATTTCAGGCACTTGGTACCAGTGGCCTGGCTAGATCGCTCATCCGGGAGCTCCTCCAAGTGCACTGAGTTAATTTCCCTTATGGTGAACACCATGGGGAGTTAATTGCTTCGGGGGTGGTGGCTTGGGATATTAACTCCCCTCGCCAACTGTCCCTACCACCTGTCCCCCTCCTTTTGCCAAGTTTCACCCCATTCAGGTGAGGATAATCCCTTTGAGACAGCTTGTGGCAGTGAGTCCAAATTTTTGGGCGCTGGGGCCTTCTAGGGGTTGTGAGGGTGATTTGTTGTGTGAGGTCTACCCTTGCATTAGATAGTTTGTCTGCCACTTTGTTTGTGTCCCTTCTCACGTGAGAGGTGATGATAGTTACAGAGGTTCTGAGTAATTCTTGAAAGCTGCATAGAGGGCCCAACAGGCACCATCTTGGGGTGATCTTTTCTGGGACGTTCCTGCCATTGATGATTTTGGAGGCTAACTCGATTATGACCTTTGAGCCTCCTTTGATGATGAGGCCGGTGAGGTTGTGTTCCAAGGCTAGTTGGACTCCTCTGATCATACCCCATATCTCCTCCACATTTTTGGTATCATGGCCCAGGTTTTATGTTGTTATGTTGTGCATTCTACCAAGACTATCCCTTATTACTGCTCCCACCCTGGAGGGGCCTAGATTTCCTTTTGAAGCTCCGTCAAAGTTTCTTTTATGGAATCAGGCTGGGGGGGGAACCAGATCGAGGGGCTGACCAATAGGGAAGAGAGAAGGAGAGGGGGTGACAAAGAGACGGTGGATGAGAGCGTAACGGCCTAGGAGTTGAGAATTAGGAGTTTTTCAAGGTCAGAAGGGTGGTCATCTTTGGTCCGAGGATGGAGCTAGAGGGTTTCTTGAAGGTTCAAGAGGATGGTGGACCAAATGTTGGAAGGGGTGCAGGGTTGTGAGTGAAAGACTCTCATGTTTTGTTATTTCCAGAGTTTCCACACTATGAAGCCTAGTAGGAGCTGCCAGATGCTATTGAGTATGTGGAATTTGTAGGGTCCTGGTCCCCAATTTATAATCATGTTTATGATGCTTCCCTGATCTCGATGAGTTCTCTGTAGATGTTGTGTGGCATGATCCCAAATATCGACACTCGTAGTGCAGCTATTGAGGAGGTGTTCCATTGTCTCCTCATTTTGATTGCATAAGTGATAGATCGAAGGGCCAATGAAGCCTCTTTTTTGAAGATTTTCCCAAGTTAGGATCTTGTTCCATAAGAGGAGCCAGAGGAACGTGGATATTTTTGGCCAGAATTTGGATTTCCAGACTACGGTCCAGATGGGATCCTTTTCTATAGATTGAAATCCCTCCTACAGGGCATATCCTTCTTTGAGAGTAAATTTTTCATTAGGTGAGTTCCCCCATCGAAGAATGTCAGGGTCATTGCTTATGCAAATTCTTCGAGGAGTGAGTGCTTGAGTCTAGTTCTACAAGTTGCATTTTTCTGTTATGTATTCTACTTTAGTTGTGGCAAGGTTTTGTATTTGGTTTTCATAATGTAGCATAGTTTCGTCTAATTGAAGGGGTGGCAATTGTTACCAGGAGTTAGTCCAGAACCTGATAGTTTGACCATTGTTGATTTCCCAGAAGGCATGCTCCTGGATAAGTGATCTGTTCCGCCAAGCAACATTCCAGATGTTGGAGCCTTGAAGTTTGTCCTGCATTCATATCCAGTGTGATTGTTGGATGTATGGTGCATATTTGTGTTTCCAAAGCTGGGCACATATTTCTGTTGGATTTCTGATCCATCTCCTCCAAATCTTTTCTCCCATAGTGTTGCTGAGTTTGCCAGGGTCGCGAAGGCTAAGACCCCCCAGGGCTTTGGGTTTCCAAACTTTTTCCCAGCTAACTAGAGCCCATTTATTATCTGGGTTGTGGCCATGCTAAAGGAAGTTTCTCTGAATATTTTGAATTTTCTTTCTGATTGATTGAGGGGTTGTAAGAGAAGAAAAATGATAGGAGGGTATAGCTTGGAGAACTGATTTGAGGAGGGTGATTCTCGCTGGGAGATTGAGTGAGTGAAAGGTCCATCTGCTGAGTCGGTTGGAGATGGAGAGAAGGAGAGAGTCCCACGAGAGGTTACGAGCTGCTGAATCTAACAAGGGGAGGCCTAAGTAGTGAGTTGGTAGGGAGCAGACTGGAATGGAGAGTAGCTAAGAGACATGTTGTTCGATGACTTTGGGGGTGTTGAAGAAGAAAAGCTGTGATTTTTCTAGGTTGAAGGAGGTTCCAGTGGTGTCATCTAAGTCAGAGAGGATGGAGTTGAGCTTGTTGGCTTCTTGCACTGTGGGGGTTTTCATAAGCATGGTGTCATCTATGAATTGACTATGGGAGGCCTAAAGCCCATGAAGGGGGAGGCCTTGTAGAGATCCATTTTATATGGAGGATTTTATGTAACGTCCCAGGCCCTCTGCCATTATTACAATGAGAAAGGGGGGAAGAGGGTCCCCTTGCCTTATTCCCCCAAAGGGGGAGAAGGGTTGGGAGGGGGTACCATTAACAAGGATTGAGAGAAAGGTGGAGGAGATGAGGTTCAAGATCCAGTCAATGCAGTTGGTGCAGAAGCTGAAAGTTGTTAGGACCACTTTTATATAGTGCCATCTTAGTTTGTCAAAGGCTTTCGAGAGGTCAAGATTGAGAAGCATACCTAGCATGCATGTGTGTTTGAGCGAATGAATGACCTCATGGACCAGAATGATGTTCTCCATAATTTTTCTTCCTTCGACATAACCCGACTTCTCCTTTCAGATGATGAAGGGGAGGATTGGCTTAAGTCTAAGAGCTGTTAGTTTCAAGATGATTTTGTAGATTACATTGCAGAGTGTTATGGGTCTGAAATTTTTCGAGTTGGTAACCCTTTCTTCTTTGGGTATTAGGGTGAGGAAGGTGGCATTGAGGGCTGGGAGGACTTTTCCAGCTGCATGATTCCTCCACTAGTTGCCAGACTTCTTCTCTTAGCATGGGTCAGCAGGAGTGGAAGAAGTCCAATGTGAAGTCGTCGGGCCCTGGAGCCTTACCCGTGTGCAGCTCCTATATGGCCTAATCCACCTCAACTTGAATTATGGGGGTCATGAGGGCTTCATTTTGTTCCTGAGTGATGAGTGTCGGAATATTGGTTGTCACTCTCCCAATTGCTTCAGCGTGATTCACCAATGGCTCTGAGAGGAGGTCTTGGTAGTAATTAGTGAGCTCCTAAGTGATGTCCTGATGGGTGAGCAAGGTGCTTCCCTGAGCATTTTCTAGCTTGGTTATGCAGTTGATGAAGTGCCTGTGAATCATATAGCGGTGGAAGATTTTTGTGTTTTTTTCCCCTTCTTTTATCCATTGAATTCTAGATTTTTGTCTCCAGAGAATTTCTTCCTATTTTAGTATTTCTTCCAATTGTTGCCTGGTTTGATGCTCCTCCTGCTGCTATTTTGGGGTGTATCCAGTTTGGATGGCCATATTTTGTAGGGCTTCAAGTTTTTGTTCCAGGAGTTTTCTCTCTTGGAAAATGTTTCCAAAGACTTCTCTATTCCATTTTCGCACTTGCTACTTAAAATGTTTGAGATTTTGTTGGAAGCAGTACATTTTGGTTCCCTGCTGAATCTCTATCGTGTCCCACCAAAGACAAGCCAAGTTTTGGAAGTCTGGATGTGAAATCCATAACTTTTCAAATCTAAAGGTTTTGAGCTTGGGGGAGGCCATAGTGTCAACCCATAGCTAAACATTCCAATGATCTGAGCCTGGTTTTGGGAGGATGTTGGATTTGATTAGTGGGAATTCCAAATGAAGGGTCTATGAGAGAAGAAAGTAGTCGAGCCTGTAGGTGATTTGTTGGGGTCCCATTCTCTTGTTAGTCCAAGTGAAGGTTCCAATGCCATTTTCTATGTCTACTAGTTTTTGAAGGTCCAGAAATTCCTGAAATTTTATGCTATCTTGTTCCAATCTTTTCTTCCTGCCTCTTTTTTCCTCCAGAGTGAGGATCATGTTGAAGTCTCTGCCCACTATACATATCTATTTTTTTTCTATGGAGCTAAGGTAAGCTAAGTTCTGAAGGAAAATTTCTTTTTCCTAGATGATCTGCGGTCCATAGGCATTGGTGATCCATCCATCTTTATCCGATCCAATTGGTTGATAATGGGTTGTGAGAGAGCCTGGTGTTGAGAGGCCTTGGTTGAGAATGACCAAGTTTGGGTTCTAGAGGATAACCAGGCTGCCTGCTGCACCTTTCGAGTCTATGTGGTATGAGTTGTAGTTTCTCCAACATTTTTTGAAGATTTCTTCTGTAGTCTGTCCCGCGAATTTTGTTTCTTCGAGGAGGAGGATATCTAGGTCTTTCATTTTGATGAAGTTGCGGAGGATCCTTTGATTGGATCTTCCATTGAGGCCCCTGATGTTCCAAGTGATGAATTTTATGATTTAACATTTCGGTGGGTGGGAGAAGGATCTCTTTGAGAACTTTTGTATCTATCCTGAGTTGATCATATAGTTGTCAGCTTCCTTGATGAGTTGTTGCACCATTTTCTTTCCCCTCCTTTTGTTATCCTTTGTGTTTCTTCTTTGATCTGGGTTAGGATCTCCTCTTATTCCCAGTCGTAAGGTTACCCCTACTGATGAGTTGAGAAAGACTTTGTGAACTTTCCTTAGCTAATATTCGGGTAGGGTTTGTAGATATTTCTTGTTGAGAGTTTCTTCAAGTCTATCGAGGTCTATTCCTGCTAGGTCCTGTTCATTCATTTCCATGACTGTGTCTTCCTCCTTATCTGGTGCTTTGCTTGAGTCTGGAAGGATTAGGGAGTAGCTTGAGGTTTCCTAGGTTGGGGCCTCCTTTGGTTCCCAACTTTCCTTATCGTTGGTGCCATCTGCTCCCATTGCTTTATGGGGGTTTTCCACCTCATCTTTCGTTGGTAGATTTGTTAGGGTTTCAAAGGAGTTGGTATTGGGGTTTTTCCAGCTATTATTCATTGTTGGTTTCTTTTGCATTTGATTTCTGCGATTCTGCACCTGGGTGAAGCCATCCTTTGGCTTTTCTTCCTTAGTTGTCCTAGGGGGGGGCATTGAGGGGGAAGTCTCTGAAGAGATGTCCATGCTCTTGGAATTTTCTGCATTTGAATTTTATGTGTTTGTAATATATTGTCTGTGCCCACTCCTCATCTTGGTATTCTAGAGTTATCATGCTTGGGAGGGCTTTGGATATGTCCATATAAATGAAAATTATGGCATAGGAGGTATACTTCCTGTGCTTGGTGGATTCTGAGGACTTGACATGATTACCTAGAGTATTTCCTATGCCTGATAAGATTTCTTCTAACCAAAATTATTGAGGTATGGAATAGAGATGAATCCATACCAGGGTGTAGGTAAAGTTCTCTTTCTCCATGCATAAGCGTTCAGTCCAGAATTGAAAATATAGCCTAGCCGAGTTGTAGAAGTAGGGTCCACCTTCGAATACACGGTCTTTGTCCTCCATATTGTAAAATATAACTGTGAAGAATACCTTAGAGCTCAACTAGAGCTCATAGTCTCCCGTGGGGCTCCACTAGGCTTTGATCCAGTGATCCAGGCCTCTTTTCGAGGGCAGAGGCCTAGGAAATTGCTTATGAGGGCATGGTCCCTCATGAACTGGGTGTGCTCTCCTATTCTGTTGATTTTTATAATGTATCGCGGTGTCGTTGGGTTCTGTGGAATGCATTTTCTTGGTATCCATGCACAAGATGATTTTGGATGCGAGGTCTTTGCATCCATGTTCATGCACGTGCCTCCGTTCATTTCATCCTCCAAGAACTATTCTCGTAGATGCTGTGGTAGTTCAAATGATGACCTATGCACAGGAGCATTTTGCGGGTCATTCGCTGCAATATTTTGGTATCGGGGGGCTTCCTCCCCCCTTTAAATGGTCATTTTGTTGCGCTAGTCAGATCTTCAGTGTAGAGTGCGTCAGATGTTTGTATAGGTCTTCGGTTGATAAGATGATGAATTCGAGAGAGCATGAAACCCTAGTTGCAGAGCTTCTCATCCAAAAAATTGTAACGTCTTATGATTCCACCTTAATAGAATTGTATTCTTCATTGAATGCATGCAAAGGTACTCCTATTCTGATGGGGGAAAACTCTCCAGTGGAGGTCACTGGAAAAGGAAGGATTGAACTCAACAACAAAAGATCGAGAATGTGTTGCATGTTCCCAAACTTTCCATCAATCTTCTCTCTGTGTATCAGATGACGAATTATGGCATTGGAAAGAAAGTTATATTCACACCTAATGTAGTGGACATATATGACATGCAAACTAATTCCAAGGTTGCTACTAGTGAGGTTAATCATCAATCTAGATTTTATAAGTTTTCTGAATTTATTGAACCATATTTTGATTTACTGCTTACCCATGCTGATGAAAGTAGTAGGATATGGCACGAAAGGTTCGGGAATTTGAATTTCATATATGTGAAACAAATTAGAAAGAAAATATTGGTTGATGGTCTACCAGACATCCATTTGTCCAAAGGAATCTGTGAGGTATGTGTTCTTGGAAAACACCTTCAAGAGAAATTTAACAAAGGAAAGAATCAGAGAGATTCCTCTCCTTTATATTTGATCCATAGTGACCTCATGGGTCCTTTTCCACATCCATTAATAATAAAAGCAAGGTTTGTTCTCATTTTTTTTGATGATTTCCCACGTTTGACATGGATTTACTTTCTCAGGCATAAATTCGAGGTCTTTCAACACCTCAAAGATTTCAAAGCCCCAATTGAGACACAGTTAGAAAATAAAATCAAAGTCATCCAGCCTGATAACGGGGGAGAGTATGTCAATCATGAGATCCATAATATTTGTCATGAGGAAGGGATTCAGTTGTAGCACATAGTTCCCTATACTCTGCAACAAAAGAAAGTTGTTGAGCGGAAAACTAGATCTCTAAAAGGGATGGCATATTGCATGCTACATGCAAAGTCATTATGACAGAGACTATGGGCCGAAGCACTTAATTGTGCAAACTACATCCAAAAAATATCTCCCCATAGATTTTTCAAGGATAAGACCCCCTATGAGCCTTGGAGTGACCTCAAACTAGAAGTGACCCACTTTCATATTTTTGGTTCACGTGCATGGGCCCAGATTCAATCTGAAAAGAGGAAGGTACTTGATCCAGAGAGAAACGAGTGTATTTGTTTTGGATACCCCGATAGTTTGAAGGGATACAGACCCATTGATATTTCTTGGGACCGGCTCATCATTGAGAGAAGTGTCCAATTCAAGTAAATTGTCTCAAATGTACCTCAACATACTCATGCAAACATCTTCATTCTTCCACTTGTCCGAGATTATGAGCATGCACATGTTGACTCTGTTGATTAAGGTTGGTTGTCATTGATGTCAACCCTTGAAGAAAGACCGGTAGCGCAAAGGTTTGGGTAATGGAACCAATAGTGTTTGATGTAAATATGACTCATTATTTTTTTGTCATTGTTGATAAGAAGTAAATATGGATGAACTCCAAAGTGGTCCCCTTATGGTGAAAGTCCTCACAGGAAGACGCTTTGTGGAGTAAGAGAACCCATGCTTAATTGTGGAATAATGAGATGAAGGAAAGTGAATTTGTCAGGGAAAATATCCTATATGGATAGTTCTTGTCATTTCATTTCCAGTGGTATGTGGAACGTCACATAATTCCTCACGATTAGAGAGTTATGGCCATGAGAAGTTGGAGATCCTAGGTTTGGGTAATGGACCCAAGTTTGTTTGATGGGTAACAGTATGAGTTATGATATATTTTCATATAATACTATTCTATATGGATAGTACATGTCATGCCATTTTTGGTGGTATGTAGAACGTCACATAACTCCTCATGGTTTGAGAGTTATGGACTTACGAAGTTGGAGGACCCTCATATGTCATCTAGAAGCCCCAAAAGGTCAAAGTAATCAAAGTGGTTTAAGAGATTTTAAAAGGTAAATAATAAAGTAAAGTGATGAGTGCATTATAATTCAAAGTGAATACAAAATAAGTTATTTCATTAATAATTTTAATGGATAAATTAGAAGTGGACCCAACCCTAAAATAACGAAAGTGGGGCCAAGTGACCTAGAAGATGTTTTTAAGGAAGCTACTTAGAGAGTATAAATAAGAGGCAAGGATCTCTCATTTGAAACACACTTGAGAATATTGAATATCTATAGGTGTCTGAGGTATACAAATGATATATAATCTGAAATTCTGAGGAAAGTGAAGAAAAGAAGGCCGAAATGCAAGGAAGGATAAATTCTTTTGATGGTGCTTTCTAAGGTATGTTATTTTCAGGTCATCTCACCATTTTCGCTATAACGTTTTTTCTATAATGATTCAGATCCT
>ML777753.1:207616-227054 GCA_009831015.1 Picea engelmannii | reverse complement strand
GGTGCATGGTTGATGCACTTGTTTATGGTACAGGTTGATGCATGGTTTAGATTTATTGGTACAGGTTTACAGTGGTATATCTCACAGTGATAGTGTGACAGTGGTTCCATCATTCTACTTCTACTTCAGGGTGGTAGGACGGGATAAGGACAGGTGGTTTTAGCCACCTTTCGATTGTAGCCAGAGAACATTGGGGGTTGTAGCCTCCTTCTGGTTGTAGCCAGAGATTTGGGGAGTTGGAGCTTCCCTCAGGTCGTAGCCTGAGAAACTAGGGGGTTGGAGCCTCCTTCCAGTTGCAACTAGAAAAAAAAGGAAGTTGGTGCTTCCAATGAATGTGATTCTTCAAGACATATAAGAAAAAGCATTCCGTGGTTTTCTCTCGATTTGGGTTTCCACGTAAAACACTGGTGTACTATGTATGTGTGAGATTGTTTATTTATTACTGCTCATTATTGGATAACAATTCTACATTGATATAACATTTGAAGAAAAAGGATCATAATTGCATTATTACTGATTCACCCCCCCTCTCAGTAATCCAACAAACTCTTCTTCAGATGATATTTCTAATTTAGAGGATTCAAATGGTCCAGATATAGATTCAGTACAGTATGATGGAAAGTCAAAGAATCTAGATGCAGATGCAGAGCCGGAGTAGAGGCCCAAGTGGGCCCAGACTACTCTTCAGGATGCAGGGGATCTTGTTGGTGATCTAGCTGATAGTAGGAGGAATTGATATGATTTTGAGGAGCCTCCTATTGTACTCACTTCCACTGAACCATTTCTCTCCAGGTATATTTTCTTGGTTCAGTCATCAGATCCAGGGTCTTATGGTGAGGCTACTAGAAATCCCTTTTGGGAATCTTCCATGCAAGAGGAGTAGAACTCCCTCCTAGAGAACCAAACTTGGGATCTGGTTCCCATTCCTTCTGGAAGGAAACTTTTTAGGTGCAGATGTGTCTACAGGACCAAGAGCACAATGGATGGACAGATTAGTAGATACAAAGCCAAGCTTGTTTCCAAAGGATTTCAGCAGGTGCATGGCATTGACTATTATGAGACATCCGCTCCAATAGAGAATATGGATTCCATACATTTGGAACTTGTCATTGTGACATCCAAGGGATGGGAAGTCCATTAGATGGATGTTAAGAATTCATTTCTTCATGGTGATCTCTCTGGGGAGATCTATATGGAGAAGCCCCAAGGATTTATGCATGATACATCTTTGGTCTGTCGACTGAAGAAATATTTTTATGGCCTCAAGAAGGCTCTGAGGGAATGGTATTCCAATATGGATTCCTACCTTTTGTCACATAACTTTGTATGTTGTAAATTAGACCCAAATGTCTACATGCTTAGGACGACTGATTCAATTCTACTATTAGTTCTATATGTTGATGATTTGTTGCTCACCAGTTGCTTAACTTCAGTGATTGCTGCAGTCAAGAGGATTCTACATGACAGGTTTTTGATGATAGACATGGGTCCACTACAGTTCTTCCTTAGACTCGAGATTAGTCACAATGCATCAGTAATCAAATTGTCTCGGGCCAAGTATGCTCGATATCTCCTTGAGATATTTCACATGACAGACTACAAGTTTGCTTCGACTCCTTTCCTATCAAGAGTCAAACTTGAGGATGGTGGGGACACTCCATTGGTTGACATCATACTTTACATACAGCTAGTGAGGATCTTGTTGTATCTCACACACTCCATACAAAACCTCTCCTATGCATTTGGTGCAGTTTCTAGGTTCATGCAGGAGCCACATGAGCTACATTGGAAGGCTATAAGGTGTATCCTTTGATACGTACAAGGAACCATCACCCTTGGGATTCATTATGAAACAGACTCTACATTATATCTCATCAGGTTCATTGATTCTGACTGGGCTGGCAATAGCACTGATCACAAGTCCACATCTGGTTACTCACCCAGTCTTGGTTTTGGGCCTATATGTTACTCGAGAAAGAAGCAGGATGGTATTTCTATTTATCTAGACAAGGAAGAGTACAGAGGGGTAGTTAATATAACCATTCAGGATATGTGGCTACACCATTTTCTCACTGAGTTGGAAATTCAGTTTCATTGACCGATCGTCATCTGGTGTGACAACCAGAACACTCTGAAGTTCTGCAGAGATCCATTTCAAAGGAAATGAACGAAGCACATCGATATCCACATGCACTACCTCTGGGACTTATTACATGAGGGGATCATCGACCTATAGTTATGTCTTTCAGCAAAACATATGACAAACATCTTCTCTGAGACCTTCATTGAGCAGAAGTTCCATTCTCTGCAAGATCATCTTGGAGTGAAGGACATAGTTTCCTAGAAATTGTAGTTCTTATTTTTTTTTACATACATTATAACTTGAGGGGGTATTTTTCCCATGAGGTTTTACCTCTTTCCTCACTTTATTTTTGTGTATCTTTTGTATTTGGGTACCTAACATGGCCTCGTTCCTGGTACCCATTCTTTATTTTCACCATAGTGATGTTCAGGGGGGGTGTTGGAGTTACTTCACACACACCTAGGATTTATTTTTCCTAATGTTTTTCCTATGTTTATTAATCTTTATCCAGTCTCCTAAAGTTTAGGGAGAGTATTCCTCTAGCATCATATTTTCTTCAATTTTCACTTTAGTTTGACTAGTTGAGTGGAGTCTAGATGCTACATTGGTTTTGTCACCATGTGACATTGGGATAATCACCATCTAATGAACATTATCCTTGGTATCATCACCAGACTAGTGAATTACCCATGATTCCATGATCTCCTCCTCACTTCACTATGTTTCAATCAGTTAACTGAAGACTGGTAGACTAGTTAACTTAGCTAGGTGGCAATTCACTCCCGTAACTTCTTGAGAGACCAGAATAGGTGGAAGTTCACTCCTGTAACTGCTGGTGTGTGTCCAGATCACTCTAGAGCACCACTATGGTGCATTGTATTCACCTCCATTGTGAATTGGTTAATTTATACAAAGTATATCATGTGTAAATTATTCATTATTCACAACGGTTAATGAGAATTCTTCCATTCTTTCTCTCTTGATTCTTCTTTCTCAATTTATCTCTGCAAATGTGTGTGATATTTTCTAGCTAGATCTATTTTGTGCAGGTTCAACACATTTACAACAACCACTTTGACTAATCAATCTTCTTGTTGATGTTTTAGAGGCTTCTAGAATATTCTTGAGGGTACTCCAACTTCAAAGAGCCACATCTCCTCAACTATGAGAAACTATGTGGCATACCATATATCATCAGAAATGGCATGACACATATTATCCATCTATGATAGTCTTACCTGGAAGTATATTTACCTTCATGCATTTATTCCTCGATCATTTGTGGGTTCCATGACCAACATGTCACTAGATCCTCTCACATGGATCATATAGCAAGGTCACCTCTCAACCAAATGTCCACCATCACCAACACATGCCTCTACCAAGCATGTACCAAAGTCACCAACATACCATCACAAGATATGTTCATGTACCATACCGTGTACCAAACCTATACCATGCATAAACCATGCACATAAACACCTGCACCATACCATGTTCCAGCCATGCACATCAACCATGTGCATCAACACCTGTACCATACCATGTACCAAACTTGTACCATGATCTATACCGTAACAAGTAAAACCAATTTTGTACCTCAAACAAGTACCATCATCAACAAGATATGTATCATATGCATGTCCTACCATATACCAAGTGTATACCTTAACAATGTGTCAATATCAATGGTATACCTCTAGCATGACAATGAACTGTCCAACAATCTCGTCCACATATATGGGGCTTCCATACTTCTCCAAGGGTTGACATACATATAAAATATCAACCTCTAAGGGTTGACATCAATGGAAACCAACTGTCCAAACCAAATATCCAACAATCACCTCCTTTGGCATTGATGGAAACACCAACATTTATGGAAACACTTAGACATGGAAACACCATGCTCATGCTCCCCTTGTGACCATTGCTCCTCATAAATTTTTCTATATCTCCCTCTTTGACATAAATAGCAAAGGGTATCTCCCTTGCGGATTCTCCCCCTGTCTTCATGCCTCTATTATTTATCTTCATATGTTTTTGTTCTTTCTATGGATATTTCTCTCACTCTCCCTTTGATATCCTGGGAAAAAGGGTAACTCTCTCTCTGGGTATGCTCCCCATGTCTGAGATTTCCTTGGGACTGCTCTCCCTATCTTCACTCTTATTATCTATTCTTTGAATATTTCTCTCCCCTTGAATTCTTTGCAAGATGTTGTGTAGATCAAATGTAGGTATTATTGTACCTTCTTCCTTTTGGATTTTTGTTGCATTGGTGCCTCCTCTTGTAAATCATTGACATATATAGAAGAATTCAAAGTTTGAGAATTCAAATATTTCATTATCAAAAACACCCAATTGTCTCAGAGTTAGTCTCTGAAGAAATTTTTCCTAAGCTCATGCTCTCATCCACTGACATATATCTATCCAATCATGACTACTGATATGCAATTGTTTACAATGTTGACCCATCTGTCACTTAACTATTCTGAAGACTTCTCTAAATCCTTTGCAACTGAACATCACATACCTGGATCTAAAACTGAAACAACTACTACATAGACTCCCCCTGTTCAATATTCATATTACCTGGGAGTCTCCAATCTAGATGGCTCAGAAAAATGGAGGAATCTACCCTAATGCGGAGTAATCTTCCTCTTCATCATTTTATTTTTCATCCTCTTCCTAAAATATGCCATATTTCTCTTTTCATGTTGATTTATCATTATTTTTCATTGTTTCAAATGTTGTGAGTACAATCTCTGGGACCTAGTTTTCATTCACATGTTCTTATTTTTCATTTCTTCTCCAAACCTTCCTGTATCTGACAACTTCCTTTTTTCTTGTAGATTTATCCTGATCTTGTACTATTGTAAATCCTGAGAATATGACTTTTGGGTGTCCTTCATTCATCCATTCTTCTTATACCTGTTCTTGTTTTCTTTTCCAAATCTTCTTATATATGATACCAATGCTCTCTTTCATAGAGGTATCCATAATTCTTCTACAATCACGAGCTATATGTCCATAGTTGTTGAATTTGTAGCATTCTACTTCATTTCCTATGAGCCAAAATTGTTTTGGTTTCTACTATATGCTTAATAATATTTTCTAGGATAACTATTATTAAATACCCTTCATTGTTGCTTCTATTCTTGGAATTGGTTTTGAAGTTTACAACTTTATGTCCAAAATTAGCACAATTAAAACAATGACCATAAAAGAATATTTCATACCTAGGAATATATGATATTCTTTGTGATGCACTACTTCTGAATTTGTCTTCTTGAGTCTTCTTTATTTATGGAATGTTCTTCTTTGGGGGCTTGCATTTTCCTTCTTGACTGTATCTTTGAAAGTCTTTGCATAGCTTCTTTTTTCTTCTTCATGTTCTGTTGTTTGGATCTCGACCCTTTCTCATTTTGTACTTGATTGTATCATATTCCGGAACTGTCATCTGATGATCTTTGATTGCTGATGATTCAATCCAATATTCTGGTGCTCTTCTGCTACATATATTTCTTTTGAAGATCATTCCTTAAAGAGACTACTTCTACTTCAAAGCTTCCAACATTTTCTTCTTTTCTTCTAGTTGACTTCTAAGAATTTCCTCAATTCCTTTGTCTTCTTCTATTTAAATTTTTAGATTCATGATCATCTGCTCTAGATCTTTAGAGTTGGAATTCTAAGACACCTCTTTCATTTTTAACTCTTCCTTGAGTGATTTTTTTTTATTTCTTTCCATCCTTTCTATAATTTCCTTATGAAGTTATCCATCTCTTCATCTTCATCTGAATCATCACTAAAGTTGCAACCTAGTTTTGAATTTTTCTTGATCTTCTTCTTTTTCTTCTTGGATGCCTTGAAAGTTTCTTCTTTCATGACTAGGTTCTCCTATTCTGTTCTCATTTCATAGGCTGTAAATATTCCATGTAGCTCGTACATGCTCAATGTACCAAGATATTCTCTTTCTTCTAGGGAGGATATTTTACAATCAAATATCATAGGAATATACCTCAATACCTTTTGAAAAAACATCGAGTCATCAACTTCTACTCCCAATCCTCTAATAGTGTTAACTACTTTGTGAACTCACAAAAGGTAGGATGCAATGTCTTCATCTTCCTTCATCTTCCACAATTCAAAATTAGCTATGAAAGTTTGAATCTTATCTCCCTTTAACTTGGCATCTCCTTCATAAATATTTTGGAGTTTATCCCAAATATCCTATTCACTATCACAATGCATAACTTTTAAAAATATTGAATCAACTAGACTTCTTAGAATAGTACCTTTATCCTTTGAGTTGTTTTCACTGACTTTATTTCCATGTCTGTCAGTTGGGGGAGTGTTTGGTGTTTTATACCCATATACTATTGATTTCTAGACATCAAATACCTGTGACTGTAAAAATATTTTCATTATTTTATTCTAGAAGGTATAGTTTTGACTATCAAATCTTGGTTCTCCAATATTAATGTATTCCATGATCTCTTTCTAGTGGTTAGATTGCTTCCTGAAGCAATTTCTATGATACCAATTGTTGGAATACTAAGAGGTGGGGTTGAATCAGTATCAACAAAATTAGTAATTTTAATTACAAAATAAAATGTCTAATAAATATTATGAGCATTCAAAATATCATCAACACCATAAACATCGCATAAACTCATTACACCAGAATTTTATGTGGAAACCCAATGCGGAAAAAACCATAGAATGTTTTTCTTATTGATCAAAGAGTACATTCATTGGAAGAACCAAAATACTATTTCTCGAACTACAATTGGAAGGAGGATCCAACACCCTATTTACAGGATGCAACCTGAAGAAAGGTCCAACTCTTTAATTTTCTGGCTCCAACTAGAAGGAGGATACAACCCCCTTTCCTTTCCCCATCCAACTACCCTAAAATATAAATGTAGACCAACCTATCACTACCTATGTCACTAATAACCTGTTGTTGTTGCTATCTATGATATTTATGTTGTTACTACTGATATCAATATCTAATCAAGACTATAACCACACACACCTCATACCAAGATCCACAAGAGAATTCTCCAAATCAAATTCTTAAGAATCACCGAGACATACATTTTTTTTATTTCTTTAGAATAATCACCCTAACACAAACAGAAAGACATACCTTTAGTCTGGTAGATAACCTGAGTTTTAGATGCCCGATCTTCACAAATTTTCCTCAAAGGTCCACAACAATATGCACTGTTTGTTCGAGGGTATCCAAACTTTTCCTCACTATAGCCCATGGATTTCTACACTTTTCCTCCTGAAACTCACAGATATACTCTAGGAATCCTTGTATAAAACCTTCTTCTCCATACTCTCGGCTCCTGCAAACTTCTTACTTCACTAGAATTCTATGTCTTTGAATCACTACTATTGGACAATTGGTTCATTTGTTTTCATTGATGTTGACCCTTGGAGAGTGGTCTCAGAGAATGATTTCAACCCTTAGATATTGATGTCAATACTTGATGAAATATGGTAGCATATTCTGATATCCCCAATAGTGTAGTTTTGGTACTTGACATTGAATGAGGAATACACACTTGAAGGAAAATGTAATTATAGGTAAGACACTTATAAATGAATCGTATTCCTCGAGCCACTTCTTGTGATATGTGGAACGCCACGTAGTTCCTTACAGCTAGGGAGTTATGTAATTGTAAAGGTGGAAGCCTTGAAGTGTGGTTAAGAAAGTCTAGTTGGTTACAAGTCAACTAGTCAAAGGGGTAAATTTGTTGTAACAAGAAAACCCTAGAACCCCTAAAGTAAAGATGAGAGTTACCTAGAATTTGTATAAATACACCTCAACAAGTCATTCACTTGAACACACTTACACACTTATTTATTGATAATACATCTTGTGATATAGTGAATTGTTACAGTTTAGTAAATGGTTATAGTCTATATTGAATGTGACGGGAAGTCTAAAGCAATGAACAAAGTGAGAGAAAAGTGTGACAGTTTTGGAGTTGTCGAAGGATAGGGTTTTTGAAAAACCCTAATTACGGACATCCTCTCGGTTTGCACTATATCTGTCAAGCAAGGAATCCTCACAGGTCATATAGTGTCTATCTAGTGAGGCACTAGTAAATTTGGGATAAATTCTAATCGCAAGTTCCTGAAGTTTGGAGAAAGTACACAGGTCATCATTCTACACGTTCAGGTCAGCTACAAAAGTTTTGGTATGGTTTTGTGCTAGTTTTGATAGTTAGATTTGCTTATGATATGTTGAATACTTGGGGAATTATTGGTGTGATGATTGTGGTAATTGGACATGGTATATGTTGGATTGTTGATTGATTGATAAACACTCTTATGTATGGTACAATACTAATATGGTTCTTATAATTTACAAATTTGAGCTACTTGTACTTGGTTGAGGGATATCTATGTTGTATGGTGATGTATGCATGAGGAGCATGCATAGGTTGTTAGATATGATTCATTGATGACATGGCACATATATGCATATGGTTGATGGTATGGTATATGGCACAAGTTGTACATGGTTGATGCTTTGTTCATGATTCAATATTCATTGTTGATGTATCATTTCATTCATGATTAATGCATGCGATAGTATGTATGATGGTACACACTTGATGTATGGTATGGCACATGTTTATATGGTTGATGATCAAATACAGGTTGATGAGACAGTGAAAGAGTTGTGATAGTGACAGAGACAATGATAGTGAAAGAGTTTTGATAGTGATAGAGATAGTGATAGTGACAAAGTTGTGACAATGATAGAGTTGTGACATAGTCTGTGACAATGGTAGAGTCTTTGATAGTTGGTCTACATTTGTATTTCAGGGTGGTAGGATGGGGCAAGGATAGGTGGTTGTAGCCGGAGAACCTAGGGGGTTGTAGCCTAATTTTTGTTGGATCCAGAGAATCAAGGAGTTGTAGATTTCTTTAGGTTGGAGCTTGATAATAGGGGGTTGGAGCCTCCTTTCGTTTGTAGCAAGAGAATTGGAAGTTGGTGCTTCCAATGAATGTTTTCTTTTGATAAATATATATGATTTTTTTTTTGTGGTTTTCTCCCATTTGGGTTTCTACTTAAATATTGGTGTCCTATGTATCTATTGTGATGTGATGTTGTTTATGTTTATATTGTTGATGATCTATTGAATTTTAAAGATAAACTGCTAAATATTGTTGAAGGAGAAACTATGGTTAAAGGAATAAAATTTCTCTTTACTGATTCACGCCTCCTCTCAATAATCCAAGAATTGGTATCAGAGAAGGTCCTTCAAAAAAAAGTCTAAACACTAGAAGGAAATCATGGACTTTGTTAGGATTGGGGTACCATAGTTTAACGATCAGAGCTATGATTTCTAGAGTAGATGGATGAAAAAATATGTGCATGCACACGGATTCAATGTTTGGCGAGTAGTAGTAGATGGATACAAAGTACCAACCAATCCCCCAATAGATAAGGATGGAAAGAAGCTTGAAGAAAATGATTCTAGAATAAAAAATGCTATCATGAATGGTTTGAATGGATTTGTATACACCAATGTTTCACATTGTGAATCTGCAAAATCAATATGGGACATGTTATCACCATAACAACTATACTTGAAATCCTTATTTCAGATTTAGCAGGTGACTAAAGCAATGTAGAGACATGGCGCGATTTGGAGGTCCAGGTCATATGTGGTGGCAATGTGGACAAATATAGCGGGAGCGCAAAGGAGGGAATCCGACAGACTGTTGATCTTGAAGCAGCCTGTTGATGGGTCTTAAACCCCTTAACTTAACAGTAGGAACCAAACCCACCACCAATGCCCAATTAGACTCTGCAGTGTTTGTGATTGGAATGGTTCTCCAGATCTCGTGATCTGGCCAATTTGATCAATGGGATTTATGTTTTCTTGTGCAAGCATCTCCTTCAGTTGAGATTTTCTCTTTTGGTATTTTCTCTTTAGTTAGGATAAATATGAGAAAAAAATGATATAAACCAACTTGACCACACAACGATAAGGAAGTCTAAATACTGGGAAAGGTCGGGCTCGGGATAACCCTCACTCCAGCATGCAAACAACGATCTCTTACCACATGCCTAGTAATAATACTTTAACCATGTGAGCACTCGATCACTAGCTGAGATTTTAACCTAAACTATCCAAGAAACAAAATGAGAACAAATTTAACTACTGCAAAAGAGGCTGAGCTTGGGATAACACGCTTCTCAAACATGCAAATGATAATCCTATACCATAGGCCTAGTAATAACACGTTAACCATGTGAGCATCCAATTACTGTTGGAGAATACTAATTATTAGAAGAAAACATTTATAAGATAAGATCAATAGCAAGCAAAATAATTCATCTACCATAATCCTTCATCATATATCCACACAACGATTCATCATTTCCATCATTAGAGAAAAGAACAACAAATCAATTGCACCAGATAACTTGACAATATATTCAATAGCTCTTACTTGTTACATCTGCTCATGAACTGAATAGGAAATAGTTCTTCTCCAGGCTCAATTACACATGCATATGATGAAAACAACTTCGTCTCTGCTCCATAAGGACTTCTTCATTCATAACAGCTCCAAAATAGTTCTTAACAACTAGAAAGAAAAGAGTTATTGCAAAAAACCATTGACCTTTAGACCATCGGTTGATGTTCCTATTTATAATATAAAGTCTTAACAATAATTAACGATAAAACACAATTTGAGCTAATAAAAAATCACCACTGTGGTGTCATCATCTGATAGTCTTTCAACAGTCCACCCGATTTGTTTCTTGAAAAGGGTGGATTCTTTCATAATCAGACCATATGATAAGGAGTTCTTCATAATTATGGGCCCACATGAATTTGTGTTGTTCCATTGGGGCTGCATATATCCCTTTGATGTCCGCTGCATGCGCTCAGTATTTTATCAAGGTGGAATTCAGCTATTGTAACATGGTTTTAGCTTTGATCGGGTGTTATTTGAATTGTCGCACCTATCCTGGCCTCACATCGTCTACCTTCACGCACTCTTCGACCCATAGGGACTCTTGTTTGACATACATCTTGAGAACGTTTCTTATGTTGATAAAATCATTGGGGTTTCCGAACTCGAGGAGCTTGATATCTTTCATTACTTTATTAATTTTATCCCAGTGCTTCTGGCACTTGGCATATTGTTCTTGGATCTCTTGATGTGGGTCTCGAGACAACTTAGTCCAGTATTCTACGGATCTCTTTATGCGGTCGAGGCTATTTTTGCTTAACAGTCGAATGCCATGTTCTTCCTTTTCTCGACCCTGTTGGACGACCTCAATGTATTCGAGCCTTTCCACCACTTGCTGTGCTCTTTCATGCCATAATTCAATATCCTTGCATGCTGCAAGAGCCATGAGAGTGTCCTCCTAGAATTCAATTATATTTTCAGTTAACAGGGTTCCTTATTTCTTGTACTTGTTGTAAACTCCTAAAAACTCACTCTTCAAATATGTCATAGTTTGTGTGGCACCTTTATAATACTCAACAATATGGCACAAGTGTTCCAGTTCCTTCAGAGTATCAACTAGTTCTCTTTCATTGCTCCTGGTCCTATCCTGGGTAGCATCAAAGAGGGCTCTTCCCACGCCTATTAGTTCAGACGTGCAAGCATCTGCTGTGTGGATCAAGCTTTCCTCTATGGTACCCAAAATAGAATAGTCCACATTAATCTTCCTCTTCTTAGTAGTTCTTTGTACAATGGCCTTCCTCTTTTGATCATAGGATATCACATAGATGTCTGCTACTTCATCTACTGGCTCTAGTATCTGTTGGTCACCCCATGTGAGCGTGTTTCCCAGGCTGTCGGTGGTATATATTTGTTAAATATCAGATTCTTGAACCTCATTGTTTTTCTGCGAAGGCCCGACTACTTCCTAATGTTTATCGGGGACTTGAGTATCAAGTGGAATGGATGTGTCAGGAGCAAGCTCAATACTTTCCTATATTCTAGCTGTGGCATCGTCGACATCCTTCTGGGGGGATATTTCTTTTGACACATCCAATTCTGACTTTTCCTTGGGACTACCTTCTCGGGTCTCCGGTGCATCGGGCGTTTCTATGTCTAAGTCGCTTTCAGCTCATTTTTCTTCTTATGTGTCCTCTTGACTCTGAACATCGGGAACAAGAGGTGTTTTTTCCTCAGATTCCTTCTCTTCTTCTACATGCACAAAGGTTTTCTGAGATGCCTCCGGACTCTCATCACCACTGTATATATCTATGAAATCGAACAGAGGGTTAGGCACACTAGTTTCGACTGACACTCGACCCGTCTTTGATTGAATTGTCACACGTGCCAGTGAATCGACTGGTGACAGTGTGGATTCAGGGTCATCTGACCCATTGATGTTACCGGGGTCTGTGAGCTCGGGGCCGCCTATCCCTATCAGGCTCTCTTTTGGGTTACTAGTCAAAACGCTTGATAAGAGGACTGAATCATTCGATGCCAGATCCATTATTTGCTAAGCATGTTGGAGCAATAGTGTCCCTCTTTCCCTTGCACCTGGAGTTCCGAGAAAATTCTAGTTCTGTATAGGGGCTTCCTGGGGAGCTTCCATCGTTTCAGCCGATTCGAATGTTACCCTTTCTTCCCTAGTCCTAAGAATTTCTTCTTCTCTTTGCGCTCTTTTATCCAAGGATGTCACTTGCTCTTCCCAACTCATGGCCTTGAACTTGGTTATTTTGGGGTTAGCCATTCTTTCCACTACCTCATCCCAATCTTGAGTGGTTTCAGTGAATATTTCATCCTCAAACCAGTTGTGGGCATAAGGCCAACAAGATGATACTTGTGATGCATGTTTCAAGACCAGACCCTTGGGATCATTCTTGCGAAAACATCCTGTCTGAAACTAAAATTCCAATTGACTTAATCCCTCTTGCTTGGCCTGCGCAGTGTCTTTAACCTGGTAGAAGACGATATGAAACCCATAGGGTATGAATGCCCGCTTCTTATCCTCCACCAAAGTGGCGTTGTACCCCTGCGATATATTTTGGTAACATATTTCCCCTAGTACCAGTTAATCGGGGACATATATAGGTATAAAATGTGGTTCTCTTGTAGCACCGAAAACCCTAATGTAGGTTTCATGCTCGTCCAGATACCAGTCACCAAATTTCGATATAACCTTTTTGGCCACATCAGGCAACCTTGGGCACTCCTTCTTGAATAGTAAGAAATGAATAGGTGCGATAAATTGGTTGCAAATGAGAGAGTAGGATATTTTATACCTATTCTCCCACAATATGATAAAATAGACATGGACCGGGAGCTCGGAAGTGTGCCATCTCAGCTTCATTCCTGCGAAGACATTTCTTGCACAGATGACGTCCAATAGATAAGATGCCATGTAGAAGGCATGAGTTTCTCCTTCCTTCAGTTGATGAGCCTGTAGAATGCAAGTGCTAAGTTGTTTGGAGATGATCACACCCTAGTTGAAGCTTGTTTCAGAGATGGCGATAATATAATCCAAAGGCATCCATGCCTCCAAAAACCTGGAGCAATCTTTTTCTCCATGTAATTGGAAAAGGAGAGCCATTAGATAGATATAAGGTTGTCTTAGGTTGGCCGTCGGGTACTAGCCGAAGTTTTGGTTGGTGAATTTTTTGTCTTCTCTCCACCAGGATGCCATGATTTTTCTAGTGTAGTGCTTTTGATAAAACTTCACAACAAAATCCTTGTTCAAACATTCATCTGGCTCCCTGAGCTTGTAATACTTTTGGACTTCTACTGGGAGGAAAACCCCGACGATTTGACCATTATCATCATTAATTACACACTTATGTGCATCATTGTGATCAATGAGCCATTTCAAAAGTTCAATGCAAGGGAATACCAGAGTCCTGCTCGCCACCATGTGTAGGTAAGACTTGTGTATGTTGACGAAGACCTCATCATCCAACTTCCTCATGTTAGGATCACTATGTGGGGCATACTCGGGGAATTCTTCGTGCTTTATTTCCTTGAACAGGTCTTCCCATTGTGGGAATGTTGTCTTGGTCCCAATGTTTTCCTTTGTGTCCCCAAAGGCCACGGGATGAGTGAAGGCTTCTTTGGTGATCATCTTGATGATCGGTGCTGGCTTGGAAGTGAATTCTAATTTCTTTGCAACGACTGGGGAGGAGCTTTCTCCTGCTTCTGATTCTTGCAGCTTTGAGACTCTAGGATATTTCTTGGTGGTAGGTTTCTTCGGAGGAATCGTTCCTGCAACCGAAGACACTCAATTAGGTCCAACACATAGAATAATATTAGATCTTAATTTATATGTGAAATGAAATCAAAACTAGACTGGTACATACCTATATGCTTTCTAAGCTCTCTTGCTTAATACTCACTATACCTTGGAAGCCTTCTATAGGTTGTTCGTCTCACTCCTCTAGATGTTCCAGACCTCTTTGCACACAGAATGCTCTGGCTCATAATAATTCAGGGTAATAAAATGAGAGAGAACTTAGCAGTCGCATCAAGATGTTAATACAAGTAATGGGACGAAATTTAAACTACTTACCACCAATTCTCTATAATCAATTTTACGTAGGTTGAAGGTGGAGGCACGAAGGGAGATGCATTGTATCTATAGGTTAAAACGGTCATTGGGATTTACACACGAATTAGAGACTAATGCACGATATTGGAATTAATCAATCAATTAAATCCATCGTATCTAGCGTATCTTAGAGCTAAAACATCCCATCATGTCATTTTCTGAAAGGGGAAGTCGAGGATCGGTGTAGAGCTACGGGATTCTTCGTTGATACTCCTTATAGAGGTGGTAACCTTCTTTCAGTTGCGCACTTCCTATCCTAGCCTAGGAATCACCGATGACAATTAGATATCAGGGGTTAGTAACTGGGGATGAACTTATCGCATCCTTTCCCTTGGGCTAGCTTCTTGGAAATTCATCGATGCCAAAATGTTTTTACGGGATCGACCATCGACGATTCCTCCCTTTCCCCGCAAATGACTATTTCCTTTCGCGTTTCATCGATGATGAATGAAGTCGGTCATCAAAAAATTTCTTGTGAAATGATTATCATGAAAGAACAACTCCCCATTTACCGATGCTGACGAAAACTGGCGATCGACGTCCTTAGTTTTCTAGGATGATTTTCTTTCACCTCTGATTCTTCCGGGTGTCGAAATTTGGACGTGTCAGGTGAAACGAATTAGTGGTTGATTATTTAGTCAAATGTTACTCCCTTTAAGTTGTGATGGTTTTCACATGTTCAAAGAAACTTTTAAAGAATCAAGGAGAAATTGTAGAAAACAAAGATAAGTGAAAACAACATTGTTCCAAATTAAACAATAAGTGGTACCCAAAAAGTAGAGTTTGGCAGAGACTTTTTTAGGGTGTGTTGAGAGCTCAACAAATGGCGATTCATTGGGTGAAAGAAGAATATCTGTTGTTCCTTCAATGACCTTAACTCATGTCCTCCTTTTTTTGTTTATATTTATTTATTATATATATATATATTATTATTATTGGAAATATTGTTTTAGGGCCTGACCATTTACTGGGAGGGTGTCAAGTTCTCCCTCCAAGTTCTAAAATCGATAAGTACATGCCCCTATCTTTTCAGTGACCTGGAAAGCTCCAAGCCATAGGTTCTGAAACTTATAATGCTTCCCTTTTGGTTCATTCACTCTGTCCCATTTTAGTACCTAGTCTCCCACCTCAAAACTCTTTTCTTTGGCCTTATGCTTATCGAACCCACGTTTCACTATCTATTGGTGAGCTAGGAATTTTGACTTAGGATTCTCTCTCTCTTCTTGCAACATGAGTAGAGTATTGATTCTTCATTGCATGGCTGATGAGGGTTCCTCGTTGGAATATTGGGCCAATTGAAAAGATGGAAGATGGAGCCCGTTTGGGAGGATGGATTCTTTCCCATAGACTAGAAAGTATAGGGAGTTTCCTATGGCTTCTTTGGGTGTGACCCTATCGGCCCATAGGGAATTATGAAGTTGATTATGCCAATTTGTTTGGTTATCTATAACTGTCTTCTTTAATATCCTTACTATATTTTTGTTAATCGACTCCACCACACCATTTCCCCGAGGGTAATAATTTGCAAAGTATTTGATTATGATTCCTTTGTCCAGAGAAAATTCTGTCAATAATATAGAGGAGAAGTAAGCTGCATTATTAAATACTAGAATAGAGGGGAGATCAAACCTTGTGATTAGTTGTTGTTCTATGAATTGGATCACTACCTTCTTGTTTACATGAGTCAGAGGGATGGCCTCTGCCCATTTTGTGAAATAGTCAGTGGCAGTAAGAATATACTTGTGCAGCTTAGAAGAGAAGGGCGTAATTTCTCCTATATTATCTAACCCCCACTGCTCAAAGGGCCTTGAAATAGTCATAGGATGAAGTGGGACTACTTCCCTTTTCTCCTTTCCAATGCTAATTTGACAAGTCTTACATTTTCTAGTGTAAGTATACACGTCTTTGAACAAGCTGGGCCAGTAATAGCTGACCCTCAGAATCTTATGAGTGGTGGTATTTCTAGCAAAATGTCCTTCGGCAGGGCCATCATGAAGTTCCTTTAGCACATTATTAGTGTCTTCAAGTTCAAGGTACCTCAATAATACCCCATCATAGTTGATCTAGAAAAGCACCGAATTTATAAGATGATATTGTGCAGACTTTAACCTGAGGCATATTCTTTCTCTTGGGATGAGGATTTCGGGATAAGTTCTGTGATGTAGTAGGTAAGACAAGTCCTTGTACCAGGAATCTTGTCCTGGGGGGATGTATGCTACTTCTCCACACCATAGAGCTATTTCATTCTCCCATCCGGAGTCTTCAGTTACTTGATCCTGGGATTCAGCTGGGAGCTTGCACAAACCTTGTCCTTTTACCATCTTGGCAGGTTTTATATCTAGATAAAATTCTTGGACTATTTCCATCCAATTCCTTCTTCTTTCTCCCATTTCTTGTTGGGTGAACAAATATTGGACTGCAGGGTGTGGTACAATCACCTTAGTGTGATTCTTGAGGATGTAGGACCTGAAATGATTTACTGCCTTATAGACTGTGTAGGCATGCTTGTCTATGGAAGGATAGTTGAGCTCAACTCCTTGAAGGTTAGTGTTCATAAATGATACCGAGGCTTCATCATTTTCATCATCCTTCTGAGTTAAAACTGCAGCCAATGACTGGTTAGAAGCAAAGGTATATAGATTAAAGCCTCTATTGAAATCGGGACTTCACAACACTGGAGCCCGGGATATGGCAGCTTTGATTTTGTTGAAAGCATTTTTTCGTTCATCATCCCAATTAAATTCAACATCTTTGTGAATCATATTTTGTAAGGATTTGATAATTTTGGCAAAGTCGGGAGTGAAATTCCTCACGAAATTGATTTGCTTGAAGAAAGACTGCATGGCTTTCTTGTTATGAGATAACGAAAGTTGTGCTATGGTCTTAATCCTTTCAGGGTCTATGCGAATCCCTGCTTGAGATATGACCTAAAATCTTCCCTTATTCAACCTCGAAGATAGTTTTCTTAGGATTTAACGATATACCGTATTTCCTGCATCTTTCGAAAATCTGAGTTAAGTGTTGGATGTGTTCCCTCCCATCCTTCGAATACACCATCATGTCATCTAAATATACTACTACACACTTGTTTATAAGCCCTCAGAATGCCATGTCCATGGCCCTTTGGAAGGTTTCTTCTATGTTAATTAAGACAAAAGGCATGCGTTTATAAGCAAAGGTTCCCCATTTGGTTTAGAAGATGGTTTTCAATCGGTCTTCCTCCAAAACCAACACTTGATTGTATCCTGAGAAACCATCGAGAAAAGAAAAAATATATGAGCCCAACATGGTCTACAAGAGTTGTTCCATCGACGAGATGAGATAATTGTCCTTCTTCGAATATTTATTGAGGTTCCGAAAGTCTACGCACAATCGGATTTCTCCCCATTGTTTTCTCACCGGAACGAGACTTGCTACCCAGGCAGAGTGCCTAACCTGGAAAATTATCTTCGCATTGAGGAGTTTCCTTAATTTATTGATCCAGGTGGATATTGGTGGCCACCCACCTTTTCTGACTGGCTCAAAATAGTTTTCTGGCAATTTTGGCAATTTACTATTTTTAGCAGGTTTTAACTTTCGGGGCCATTTTGAGGGCCTAAATGAAGGTTTTTTGAGATATAGGTTTTCAATGATATATAAAGGCATGATTGAGCCCCCAAAATGAATCTCCTCAACAATACCTTTCCAACGAGCTATCACACGCCTAAAACGGAGATCGTATGCAAAAGTTACGACCCCGGGAAGTTGATGTACTAACTTACCCAAACGTGGCCCACATGACTTTTGGCGCTTTATCTCCTAGGGTTAGGTTTTTGGATGTATATGACTTTTGGCATTCTCGTCTATTGTAAAAAGGCCTCTAGAGCCTCATTTTAATCATCTTCTCACGGATGCGAGTAGCAGCCACATCTCTTCTCAGAGATAAGCTACCAGCGCCTTAACTAGTTTATTTACATTCTGTCTGTAAGCATATTTCAGTCATTTGTTATTAATGAAATGAAGTCTTATTTCCGCTGCATCTCTATGTTTATGTGTATTTCTGTATTTCATTGTGTTCCTACATAAATCTGGATCAGTGGTATCAGAGAGGTCTGCTCATTCTCGATCCTTCTTTGCATGTCCCCAACGAGATCAGGGTATAAGGAGTTGGGACTCGATCTGGTTGAACCTTTGTGAGATCATCCTCGCAAACCCCAATGACTGCCCATGGGGGAAGAAAAGAAAGATGAGGGAGTAGTATATCCTATCAAAATGTTTCTCGAGGAGGCCCTCGAGAAACAAAGGAACGCGATGATGGACAACTTTTCCCAGATTCTTCAACGGATTCTGATTGGCGGTGCATCGACATCCAGAAGCCAATCTGGAGGTGCCACTCCTTTTAAGGTACAAGTAAACTTCGACATTCCCATATTTGATGGACAAATAGATTTAGATTCCGTAGATAGATGGTTGAATCTGTTAGAAGGATATTTCTCGGTTCATGAGTTTTCCGATCGAGAAAAGTTTATTTTCACACTCCTCAAAGCCGCCCCCCATGTCAAGGACTGGTGGGAAACCTAATCGGAGCAAGAGGGCGAGGGAGAACCCTCTTTGTTCTCGGCCGCACCCAATTGGAATTCTTTTCGAGATGCCATCAAGGAACAATATTATCCCGTGGGGAGCTATGAGGACAAATACATACAATGGACTACTTTGCAGCAGCAAAGGGACCAAGATGTGCATGAGATTACGAATCTGTTTCATACCCTACGCACAAAGTTGGGTAT
>ML777753.1:171952-203575 GCA_009831015.1 Picea engelmannii | reverse complement strand
CTAAAACAGAGATCGTATGCAAAAGTTACGACCCCGGGAAGTTGATGTACTAACTTACCCAAACGGGGCCCACATGACTTTTGGCGCTTCATCTCCTAGGGTTAGGTTTTTGGATGTATATGACTTTTGGAATTCTCGTCTATCATAAAAAGGCCTCTAGAGCCTCATTGTAATCATCTTCTCACGGATGCGAGTAGCAGCCACATCTCTTCTCAGAGATAAGCTACCAGCGCCTTAGCTAGTTTATTTACATTCTGTCTGTAAGCATATTTCAGTCATTTGTTATTAATGAAATGAAGTCTTATTTCCACTGCATCTCTGCGTTTATGTGTATTTCTGTATTTCATTGTGTTCCTACATAAATCTGGATCATTTATGGTACATGAGAGGTTATAATGAAGGGTGATATTTGCTGAGCTTCTGCTAGAAAGGCTTGACTTCGGGTTTCAACAGGATGGTGTGTTGAATAATACGAGTATCATATGTTTTCAAATCCTTATAGGACCATGCGAAAATGTCCTGGTATTGTCTAAACAACTTGAGGTGGGCCTTTCTTTCTTCCTTAGATATAGTTTTTCCAAGGTTTACATTCCTTGGGTTCTCTGGGGTCCCAAGATTCACAGTTTCATGAAGGGGATAGAGTTGATAGTCTTTGCGCTTTTAGGACCTTTGAATCGTTCCTTTAGATCAAACAGATCTTCTATATTAGCCACCCCTTTCGGGATCATATGGGCCTTTGATCTATCCATATGTCGGTCTTCCATAGGACCCTTTTCTGTTGAGTGCTCTTGGAACTGCTTATCATCAATAGTGAGATATTTGAAATTGTCTTGATTGGTCAAAAAACTTATGATATGTTCATCTCCTTCAAAGAATTTCCAATTAGAAATGTTATTGGGTATCGATGGCTTGTAGAGCAGTTCTACAATGAATCAGGAGGCTTCATAATCTTCTAAAGGTGATAGCCTAGAAGCGACTGTGGCTAGGGAATCGAAAAGGGTATTCTTTCCCCTGGGGATTGCGGTAATGTTGAAAACTCCAAAGCGTTCTATTATCCTATGCACCTCCTGCTGGTAATTCTTAAGGTGGGGCGAATTGAAATCTATCGTGTTTCTTACTTGTCTAATTATGATTTCCGAGTCTCTGAAAACCTTTAATTCTTTGACATTAAGATCTATGGCTTTCTTTAACCCTTGCACCAGGGATTCATACTCGACAGTGTTGTTGGTGCACTCAAATTCTAGCCTACAAGACAAGAAATGACACCTACCCGTTGGGTCGATTAGAATGCACCCTGCTCCTGATCCTTCTTGTGACTTGGATCCATCAAAATAGAAGGTCCAAATACATGAATGACAATCATTCCTTCCTTCACCATTGTTGATGTTATGTTGTCCACCCTTTCCTTCCACCCGACCTGGCACGAGGTTTTGACAAAAGAGAGAATATTCTATTGGCATCGGTGATTTCTCCTGGAAAGGAAGCTCGAAGTTTTGGGAAAGCGGAACATTGGATATGAGGGGAGGGAAGTTACCGAAGTATGATTCAGAAGAATAATTACCCAATATGGGAAAATCCATGGAGGCTGGTTCACTAGGGGCTTCCAGATTAGTTATTGTATGCTTCAGATATCTCTCCCTATCAATTCAGATCATGTTCTTGTATCCTTTCAGTGGTATCCAAAGGTGTGCCCAGTCCATACTAAAGTATCCATTCATCTTTTCGGACCAATCTCGACTTAATAATAGCCCATATGCCTCATGAATAACTACTACAATGATATCAATCACCTGCACAAAACTAGGGTGTGTCGCTATCCTGATCATCACATCTTTGAGTTCCCCCATAACCTTAACCTGGGTTCTGTCTAGTTGTATAACATGCTTATCACTTTTAAGAGGGACAACACCTAGTTTATTACAAACGACCAAGGGCATGACATTAGAAGATGCTCTGGAATCTACTAGACAATTATGAAGATTAGTATTGAAGACTTCGAACGTTAAAGGAAAGGAGGCACGAAAGGTCTCTCCTTCCTGCCTTCTGAGTAGGTGTTTATCATTGGTTTTCTTGCCAAATATGGAGGGGGTAGATTCTTCTCTCGACCATTGCCAGTGGTCGAGTTTTCTACCGAACTTACAGCCTGCAACATAAGGTCTTTCTGCTGAGGGATTCTACATACGTCCATAATTGATATATTATCTTTCAACTTCTTTAAATCTTCGACTACGTTATAATCTATCTTAGGAGATTCCCGTGTATGGATGCTTAGAGGTTGTTTATTGGGAGAAACAGGCATTCTCGGGCAATCAGGAGTTAATTTACTTTGTGAGACATGGGTAGCATCGATATATTTTGGGCCAGGTTGACCCTTACTATGTGTTTGTACCACCGATATCTTTGTGGGTGGTGCCTGAGGTTTAAACAGATCATCTGATTACGTGATCACGTCGGGATCCCATATCAACATGGTCGTGTCTTGTGGTGGGTCAGCCTCTTCTTGATCGACAATGTTAAAGGCCAAACTATTGGGTGGTTCGGTCAGAGAGACTTCACCCAGTAAATGATTGGCCATTAAATTCATGGCATTGACCCACTGAGGACATTCCCTTTCTGAGTGGTTCTCTTGGTGGTAAGTACATAAAGAATCAGATGTGACATTCCCTAAGTGAATGTTTAGGTTGGCTGGGGGAGGTTCAATTGCTTTGAAAGGATGGTTTCTTTTAAAGAAAGGCTTATAGGGTCTTTGGCCTTGGTTTCCCTCACTCTCATTTCTTTTCATATCTATAATCGCATTTGATAGTTTCTTGACCATGCATTGTAGGTCTTCTATATCCTCAATACCCTTATTGGAAGTTGGTTCAGCCGGCTTCCCCGACGGTCTAGTCAAGAGGAGTCCTCTCCTGGGAGGGGGCTAGATTTCTTTTCTCGCTAGAGATGCATGGCCTTCTTTACACCCTTTCATATGGAACTCTATCGTCTTGGCCTCTTTGAAATTATCTACGAGGGTTTTCTTAGTGGCTCTTTTAACAAACATGGAAATAGAGGCCGGAAGAGCGTTAGGATAGACCTCGATTTGCAACTTTTGAGCCGGTTTTTCCGCGGGCTGAAACTTGTTTAGGATAGTCGTGAATCTTTGATTTAAATATTTAACCCTTTCCTTTGGGGTCATGGTGGCTGTGAACAATTCAGCCATAAGGGCTCCCATGGTAGTTTCTTCAGAAAAATTGTCTAGGAAGTCCTTTTGGAACTTAGTCCAGCTGGTTATGGATCCTACTGGCAAGTTATAATACCAAGTGGAAGTCGAGTTCTCAAACATGTAGGGGAAAAGTCTGCATACCACGTCTTCATGTTGAACGTTCATAAGCCTAATCGTGAGTATGAACTTCTTGATATGATCTTCAGGAAATCCTGAGGTCTCAGGATCATACTTGGGGAGCAACTTTTCTGGGTGCCTAGGGAGATTGTGTATTCGTCTAGGGATAGCCACGACATCCCCGACCAACCAAGGTTGGTTGCCTTGAAGTGGAACTTCTCTCTCCTCCTTATGACCATTATTCTCCTCCATATCTTCAGAGTCAGAGTTAGTCTCTTCCTCTTCTGAAATATCGTTAGGTTCAGAGATGTCGTCGGCTGGCGTCTTGGGTATGAGGTCAAGAGGTTCTTGGATTTTGGTGATGGTGATGTCTATTAAGTCTTCAACAGAGTGTACGAAAACTTCATCGGGAGTGTTGAACACTGGTCTTCCTTGTTGTTTTCTTCGAGGGAGGATGGGGGTGAATGGAAACGCGTCGATTTGAAGGGTGTAAGCTCTGGTAATCCTTCTAAACCGATTCACTTCCTCGTGAGGGAAGGTGTAAGGCATTTCAGGGTGAAGATATCCTTCCTTGGAGTGGGGTGATTTATCCGCTTCAGGATTACTCAGTAAAGGTGGGTTGCCTATTGGATGACTAGTCATGCATGTGGGTCGTTATGAATCTATAGGCTGTTTGGAATATCATATAACTTACATATTCAGTCATTCATTCTCAGGACCTCCTTCTAGCGCCAATTATGTTGATGGTTATTAAACCCCTTAACTCAATAGTAGGAACCAAACCTGCCACTGAGGCCCAATTAGAATCTGCAGCGTTTTTGATTTGAATGGTTCTCCAGATCTTGTGATCCGACCAATTTAATCGATGGGCTTTATGTTTTCTTGTGGAGTCATCTCCTTCAGTCAAGACTTTCTCTTTTGGTATTTTCTCTTTAGTTAGGATACATGTGATAAAAATCCAGTATAAACCAACTTGACCACACAACGATAAGGAAGTCTAAAGACCGGAAAAGGTCGAGCTTGGGATAACCCTCACTCCAACATGAAGATAGTGATCTCTTACCACAAGCCTAGTAATAATACTTTAACCATGTGAGCACTCGATCACTAGCTAAGATTTTAACCTAAACTATCCAAGAAACAAAATGAGAGCAAATTTAACTACTGCAGAAGAGGCTGAGCTTGGGATAACCCACTTATCAAACATGGAAATAATAATCCTATACCACATGCCTAGTAATAATATGTTAACCATGTGAGAATCCAATTACTGTTTGAGAATACTAATTATTAGAAGAAAACATTTATATGATAATATCAATAGCCAGAAAAATAATTCATCTACCATAATCCTTCATCATATATCCACACAACATTTCATCATTTCCATCATTAGAGAAAAGAACAACAAAGCAATAGCACCAGATAACTTGACAATATATTCGATAGCTCTTACTTGTTACATCTTCTCATGAACCGAATAGGAAATAGTTCTTCTCCAAGCTCAATTACACATGCATATGATGAAAACAACTTTGTCTCTGGTCCAGAAGAACTTCTTCATTCATAGAAGCTCCAAAATAATTCTTAACAACTAGAAAGAAAAGAGTTCTTGCAACAAACCATTGACCTTTAAACCATCAGTCAATGTTCCTATTTATAATATAAATTCTTAACAGTAATTAACGGTAAAATACAATTTGAGCTAATAAAAAATCGCCACGTGGCATCATCATCTGACAGTCTTTCAATAGTCCACTCAAGTTGTTTCTTGAAAAGGGTAGATTCTTTCATAATCAAACCATCTGATAAAGAGTTCTTCACAAGTATGGGGCCATGGGAATTTGTGTTGTTCCATTGGGGCCGCATATATCCCTTTGATGTCCACTGCATGCGCTCGGTATTTTATAAAGGTGGAATTTAGCAGTTGTAACATGGTTTTAGCTCTGATCGGATTTTCTGTGAATTGTCACACTCGTCCCAACCTCGCATAGGCTACCTTCATGCACTCTTCAGCCCATAGGGATTCTTGTTAGACATACATATTCATAACATTTCTTATGTCGATAAAATCACTGGGGTTGCCAAACTCGGGGAGCTTTATATATTTCATTACTTTATTAATTTTATCCCAGTGCTTCTGGCACTTGGCATATTGTTCTTGGATCTGTCGATGTGCGTCTCGGGACATCTTAGTCTAATATTCTGTGGATCTCTTTATGTAGTCAAGGCTATTTTTGCTTAACAGTCGAATGCCATGTTCTTCCTTTTCCCGACCCTGTTGGATGACTTCAATGTATTCGAGGCTTTCCACCGCTTGTTGAGCTCTTTCATGCCATCGTTCCATCTCCTTGCATGCTACGAGAGCCATGAGAGTGTCCTCCTAGAATTCAATTATATATTCAGTTAACAAGGTTTTTTATTTCTTGTACTCATTGTAAAATCTTGAAAACTCACTCTTCAAATATGCCGCAGTCTGTGTGGTGCCTTTATAAAACTCAGCAATATGGTGCAAGTGTTCCAGTTCCTTCATAGTATTAGCTAGTTCTCTTTCATCCCTCCTGACCCTATCTTGGGCAGCATCAAAGAGGGATATTCCCATGCCTATTAGTTCAGACGTGCGAGCTTCTATTGTGTTAATCAAGATTTCCTCTATGGTAACCAAAATAGAATGGTCCACAGTAATCTTCCTCTTCTTAGCAGTCCTTTGTATGATGGCATTCCTCTTTTGATCATAGGAGATCACATAGATGTCTACTACTTCATTTATTGGCTCTAGTATCTATTGGTCGCCCCATGTGAGCATGTTTCCCAGGCTACCAGTGGTATATATTTGTTCAAGATCAGACTCTTGAACCTCCTTGTTTTTCTCTGAAGGCCCGACCTCTTCTTGATGTTTATCAGGGACCTAAGTATCAAGTAGAATGGATGTGTCGGGAGAGAGCTCAATACTTGCCTGTATTCTAATCGTGGCATTGCCGATGTCCTTCTGCGGGGATCTTTCTTTTGACACGTCCAATTATGACTTATCCTTGGGACTGCCTGCTCGGGTCTCCGGTGCATCAGGTGTTTCGATGTAACACCCTGTTTCCCCCAATTTGTAATTAATCATAAAATAGGAATTACCATGCTAAGGCATGAGGAAAATGTAAATGTATTATTGACTAAGTTCCGAAATAACTGGCTGTGGGGGTGAAGCCTTGAAAGTACTAGCCATGATATCACTAGAGGAAGAATGTGAAAACCATACAAGAGGGTTCATATATCAAATAACCCCAAATATTCATGATAAGGATGACAAAACTCCTTCGAATCCCAAGGAAAGGAAAGCAGTCAATGAAGAAATGACAGTGGTTGAATCACCAACCAACCCCATGAATGGAAACATGGGTCGTCAGCCCGAAGTACTGCATGGACTTGCAAACCTGAGTTTCCTTCTAACAAAAGGAATAGGATAGGTCGGTGAAACCATCCAAGGTAAGAGGGACACAGAGGAAAGGAGGAAGGGAACAAGAGACAAGAACGAGATCTCACAATGGAGAGGCATGAAGCTCTCCAGTGAATCATGAATAGAAGGCCATGAGATTGATGCTGAAGAGCATCTGAGAAATCTCGTTGAGGCCACAAATGAGTGAGAAAGATCTGAGTTGTAGAAAACAGGACTCGAACAGAAACTGAAACAGAGAGAGAACCCTCGAGAAGAGTGAGAGTTCCCTGGTGATATCATGGCTTGGCATGGGGGTGGCTAGAGTGCTAATATTGAATGCCTCTAAGCCTATGGTTGGGTGGAAGGACGAACACCCACAGTCAGTTGGTTGGCGAAAACCTGTAATAGATAAGTGATTTCTTACTCTGTGTAATTTAGTTGTAACTGGGCATGAATTTGGTTATACTGTGTATGTTTTAGGAATTGTGCTTGATTTCTTAATGGATATACTGTGTCTATTTCCTTACTGCTTGGTTGTATAATTAGGCCAGTAAGAGATTAAATGGATAGGACATGATTGGTACTCGTAAATGCTTATGTCCTGTGGAAGCTTGAGTTAGAGCCACGAACTGTGAGTTCGTCGACCTTAGGCATAGTCTCATGTACACATGCCAACCTTCCTAGTTGTTTAGAGTCCCTTAGAGGATGAATTCTGTTAAGCTTAGGAGAGGTAGTGTAGTTATGCACAGGCTCCTTACGAGGCAAGTAGAGACCGAGACTCACTCAAGGCCTAGACTTGACGAATGAGCACAAGGGGTGCGTGGAAGACTCTTTTAAGAGTCAAGTCCAGGAGAAAGAGTGCAAAACTCTTAATTCTTTCATAGCTGAGAAAAATCAGGAGGGAAAACACTTTTCGTAAGTGATGGCGAGACCCAATAGTTGGCTTGCAGTAGAATATTGAAGGATGAGACCTTTGAAGCATCGAAATCTTCCAAGATCGGGAAGAAAGCCGAAGCTCAGGAGGAAGAGAAACAATAGCCCTTATATCAACTGTAGAGTGTGGATCTGGACTGTTGAATCCTATGTCTAGGCACACAAGATAACGCACAAGAGGAGAGGATCTGAACAGATGGTATAGAACCATCAGATCTGGAGCGGGGACTGATAGTCGTTGGATCTGGAGATAGGCGCATGAAAGAAGTCTCGAAATCACTTCAACCATTGGATCGTTGGAGGACAGGTGCCGAACATCCAGAAGCCACCAGGTTTTCGGAACTTAGGTGTATAAGGGTGGTGAAGAACGAGGATTTACAATCACCAAAATCACGAGGGTTATTCTGGATCATTGGATCCAAGGTGACATGTGGCAGAGATCTAACCCATCGGAGTTTCGACACCCGAGATACCTAAAGGAAAGTCTCTTGTACTCGCCAGTCCTGAAACCCCAATTTGCGAAATCCTGGAATGATAATAACGTGGATGAGATATGGTGTTTTTGTGTTTCAGCAGTCGGGACATCTAAAGGCAAGTCTCTTGTACTCGCCAGTCCCAAAATCTCAACTTGCGAAACCCCAAAAGGGCATAGCGTGGCTAGAGTTTGGATGTTTCGGTGTTTCGGCACCCGGGAAACCCAAGGGTCAGTTCCCTTGTACTCGCCAGTCATGAAGTCCTGACTTATGAAACCCTGAAATGAGCTTAGCGATGAATATAGACTTAGGAGTTTTGGCTCTTGGGAAACCTAAGTGCGAGACGTCTTATTTGCGCATATCGTGAAACCTCGACTTGCGAAACCCCGAAATAATAATAGCGCATATAAGTCTTGATGTCTCATTATTTCGGCACTCGAGATATCTAGAAGCAAGTCCCTAGTACACACCAGTCCCGAATTTCTGACTTGTGAAATCCCGATATGGCTTAGCGCATGTAGTTTTGGTTTTCAGTGTTTCGGCATGTGGAAAACTGAAGGGTATGAACCCCTCATCCTCTTCTACCATGAAAACCCAGTACACGAAACTCCGAAAGGTGGAATGCCAGGTTTTAATCTAAGGCATTGTTAGATGTGATGAACTATTGGTTCCTTCAGATTTTGGCACTTCTAAAGACAAGAGAGCAGGGGAACACATGCATCGCGACTTCCCGAATCGTGAAAGTTGGAAGCACCTCTCGGGTAAGGCCTGTTGTCATAGCCAATGATCACATGGGTAAGGATAAGGGATGGTAGGGTATGGATCATGCCCCATAGGAATTCAAGGATTCTGTTCCTTGGGGAAAAGAAGGAAAAAAAAGTCAAAATTTATTAATTTCTGTAGTGGGTGTGTGACATTCTATGTCTAAGCCCCTTTCGACTCCTTTTTCTTATCATGTGTCCTCTCGACTCTGAACATCAAGAAAAAGAGGTTTTTTTTCCTCGACTCCCTTCTCTTCTTCTACATACATAGAGGTTTTCTGAGATGCCTCTAGACTCTCATCATCAATGTATATATCTATGAACTCGGACAAAGGGTTAGGCGCACTGGTATCCAAGTTCAAAGAAAAGATTGGGACCAAGACAACATTCCCGTGATGGGAAGACCTATTCAAGGAAATAAATCATGAAGAATTCCCTGAGTATGCCCCACATAGTGATCCTGACACGAGGAAGTTGGATGATGAGGTCTTCGTCAACATCCACAAGGCTTACCTACACATGGTGGAGAGAAGGACTTCCTGTCCGACATGTCAAGTGACCATCATCGTATAACTAGCATGAAAAACCAACGTACCCTGTCAGTATTTCATGATTAGGATTCGAGGACTACCGTTCTTCAGATATGGGTGGCTTTATTCTACTTCGGGAAATCATCGTCTCATGCATAAGTGAAGTAATCACAAGCTGGATCGATTTCCTGAGTTTTGTAGAGTTAAGGAAAACAAAAATCATGGTCTCTGCAAGGTTGGAAGACATGGACAAATCCAATCAAATAGTATCCAGTACAACAAGGTTTTCAACTAACATGGCAAGCTTATCAATGAGTAAGAGAGAAAGGTTGGTTGTGCAGATATTAGCAGCTAAATTTCATACTGACCCCACAACTGAACCAGAATCAGAGGTCAGATTAAACCCTATTATGAGAGACCTAATCATCAATAGACACGCGGATGAACTCTACAAGAAAGCATTGAAGAAGAAGCAGAGCAAACGACAGAAAACAAAAATCAGAGCTGAGGCGATCAAGAGCGTCGGGGAAAATCAACTAGCCTAGTTGAGCACTCTAAAGGAGGAAATCGCCAAGACAGAATAAATTCTCAGACATGATTGAGTATGTTCTAGCAAATTTTGCACATATGGCGGTCGAAGGAAAAAGCCTTAGATATGTCAGACCTATTCGTAATGATTCCTTTAAAATAGGATAACTGTCATTATAAATTACTCCTTTTTGTCACTGATATCTATTTTTAGAATTATGGGAAAGTTTAATCGTTTTGAATTCCACAAGTAACTCCTCTATATATATTATCTCGAGGATATAGAAAGCATGGAGAAAAGAGGATCCTGCCCTCTAAGTAGGAAGACTTTTGTAAAACTTTGGGGCAAGAATGAATATACAAATGTAGAAGCGGATTTTGAACTGTTTATGAAAAGATTCTAATTGGTTGTGATATGAGTCATGTATTCTTTCATATTATGTAATTCCTGTGATCTTATATTTCATTTACACTTTCATTTGTCTAAATTGGAGAAACAAAATCCCATAATTCATCATTGTGATGCTCTTGGCTTAAGCAATTTAGACTATGTGCATTTCTTCTTAACCAATTCAAAATTTATTTTAATATGTTCTTATGCAATTATATTTTTATTTTTCCTCTGATGCCATGCAAATTTCAGATATAAAATCAGACTCATCACCTCATTTATCCTTTTCCTATTGATATTTTTCATGTTTTGACAATGCATTGTTCATTCGAGACTCCATAGCCCAAATGCTATCTTCATTTATTCAGTTATTTTATAAAACCCCCCCAAAACAAATCAAATGTAGCCATTGATTGCTAAAGAAACATTAAGTGACATGAGAGAGCCCTCTCTAAAGATAGTTGAAATAGTTACCTCTATCGTTTGTCTATCAGCTGGACAAAATTTACAGAGTGCTAACATTCTGGCGTCGTTGTCGAGGATGAAATCGGAAATGTTTCCCTAGAAAAGAATGACATGGTTGAGTTCTAAGGTTTGAGAGTAGCAGACACTTAGGCACATATTGGTTGTATTCCTTCTCTAGCGACTCCACACATCAAAAAATCAGTTTGAAGGTGATTCCACTGGTAGAAGAATCCATAAATTCCAATTTTCATTGGTGACTCCACTCTTAATGCAGAATCCAACTTCCAAAACATCAATGGAGACTCCACTCTCGAAGCAGAATCTAGATCCCAAAACATTATTCGCGACTCCACTCAAATTTCAAATGCAGTTCAGAGAATTCACTGGAAGACGATGCCCCTTGGTAGAGGTATGAAAAGGCATTATGGAAGAAAACAAATGCTCAAAATGGGATTTTTTCCAAGTCATTTTAATATTTTTTATAAGCTTCCTTTGGTCCTTTCTTGAAAATTCTAGACAAGTTCTTCTTTACTTACTACATGCAAATGATGGCCATGAAAATGTAGAAATTATATATCCCCCTCTTAAAGTTACACAAATGTCCCCTCAGTTTATCATTGGCCTTGATAAAAATATTCCATCTAAGCCATGTAAGGACCATAACGATGAGCCTCATGAATCCAAGACTAGTATTTCACCTCCTATACTTAATCCAACGTCCCCCAAGATTCAACATATATACATACCCTTGAAGCTACCTCAAGTCCTTCATGATTTTCCTCCTGAGTACTATAAGTACCTACCTGTGTTTGATGGGGGAACTAATACCATATTAGCTGAAAAACACATCTAAGGGTTTGATCATTTTATAGATATGCTTTAGATTGACCATGATGATGTTTGTATGAGGGCATTTTTTCAGTCCTTGAAAGGAGACACCAAAGACTCGTTTAAGCATTTGCAGCCAAAGACAATTAACTCATGGGAGGAATTGAAAGATGTTTTTTTAAGGTTTTGGGGTGAGAAGAAATATTTAGATCTACAACTTACAGAGTTTTATTCCTTGGAAATATAGAGAAATGAAACTATTTCTATATTCAGTAGAAGGTTTTATAGTATTTATTACAATTTGCCCAACGAAATTCAACCCACTGAAGTTGTTGCCATGCTCCATTATACAACCACTCTTCATCCAAAATTTTCTTTTCTTCTGATGGAAAGGAGATCTGAGTCCTTACAACAAATTTTTAATGATGCTCAGGATATTCAACACAATATTCAAGCATGTGAACATATTCAGGATGAGGAGTTAGATGCCAAAGAAAATGAAAATGAATTAAATCTTGAGCAGAGAATTAATAAACGCATATGCACTCTCGAAATTTTTAATGCAAATGATTCTGCAAAAAACTATATTCCACTGGTTGAAAGAGGAGGTGTCGATTTAGCTTCTAATCCATCTCATGATAAGCAAAGAGATGATTGTTTTATGTATTCATTTGTGGACAGTCAAGAATACGAGTTTACAAATCAGTTTGGTGAAAAATAGGTTGATGTTCCAAGTTTGTTCTTGTTAGATGACATTGCATATGTTGTTGATTTGCTTGTATACAAAAAATATGGAGATGATTGTGATGTTGAAGACGTTCTTTTTAAGCAGTACAGTGAGATAAATCAACCTATGTATCATAGTTACAAGGAGCAAAGTATTGGATCAGCTGAAGAGAATTCTCTACACTTGTGCTTTGCTGCATTTAAATTGTTGAAAGAAAATTCTAAGATCATTATTGAGGCAGACGAATTTGTGTTGATGCAAAATCACACTAAGCCAATGGAACAGATTGAAAAGATATTGCAACACTCTTCTCATGCACTTGATGACCCTATTACTTTTTTGTAGAAGATCTTGTCAATTCAAAAGTGCAGTCATTGGTTGAAGATAAAGCTGAAAATGAGCATGTCCAACAATCCAAAGAAATTGAAAAGTGTACCTATGACGACAATGGAGAAAATGAAGAAGGTTTTGAGTCAGGTAATAGAACCTTTCCATTGTGTTTTTCCTCATTTGAATTGTTGAAAAAAAATGTCTATAGTGTTTCAAATCAGAAATCATCCAAGCATGACATTGAAAGTGAAGAAAGAAGTGGACTTACAAATAAAAAATCTCTTCCCTTACGTTTTTCTTCCTTTGAATGGTTAAAAGAAAATCATGAGATTTGAGAGAAAACATGGAGTTCTGACTGCATTCATAGTAGTATTTTTTTACATGAAAATATTGTTATCATTGAGGAACACCAATTACACTCACATGCATTAAACGATCATTACTTGGAAAGGTATTTCAATTTGGATTTGCAACCTATGCTTAACCATCAGATTAAAGAAGAAGTTGATCAAGAAATTATTGTTAAAGGTCATTTTACTTCTCCTAAAACTAATGTAGATGTTCAACAATATTCCCAGCAAGACAAAGTATTTCAAGGTTGCCTTTCTTCTCTTGAAAATGACGTAGTGATCCTATTTCTAAGTGGCCTAGACATGGATGAAGATTTTGAAAATTCATCTATGGAGACTCCAAGAAGCACAAAAACACTTGTGGAGGAAGCTTTCTCTTCTGTCTTGACTCCTGAAAAGGAAACATTCTTTCATATGATTCATGATCCCAAGACACAGTATATGGAAAAGGTTTACAATCAGAGTCTGCCAATAATAGTGGATTGCAACAAATCAATGTTTATATCAGATATGAGTCTTTTTACACCAGATAATGTTCTCCAACCATGGTCACCTTACGACTCCAATTCTTACTACAAGACTTCTCAACAAAGCTGTCAATTTTTCAATAGAAGTCAACAAGTTGAAACACCTAAAAGAAAGAATGCAGTGGAAAGAGTGAAACATGATTGTTTTGTGCATATTTTAAAAGATCCATTTGCAATCCTATTGGAGGAAATGAACTGTCCAAATGTTTTTAAATTTTTGAGATTTGGTTTTATGCATGAATTTTTGAATGAATTATGAGTAAGCAGGATTTGGAGCAAGCTTGTGCAAAGTAAACAAACAATGAATAAAATGCTTGCATGGTTGCAATGGCATTTTGATTTCATTTGATGGGCATTTCATTAGTTAGAGTAGGTAGGATTGTGCGAATAATCTTGTTGGTCAAGCATTTTTTAGTTTGGATTTCCAGTATTGTGTACAGTCATATTTTAGCAGTGTATTCAGTGTTCAGTATCCAGTTAAGAGTATTTTGCAAAGTTCGTCTTTAAGATTTGACGTTCAGTCTCCAGGACATAATAGGATACACACACATGTTTTAAAAACGACCCAACGAAGAAGGCACTGGGTCTACAGTTCTTTGCTACCTCATAGGGAGGATAACATCCCCAGTTGGAGCCTATGTTATCACCATAACAAGTATACTTGAAATCCTTGTTTCATATTTTCCAGGTGACTAAAGAAATGTAGAGACATGGCGAGATTTAGAGGTCAAGGTCATATGTGGTGGCAATGTGGAAAAATATAGCAGGAGTGCAAAGGAGGGAAGCCGACGGATCGTTGATCTTGAAGTATCCTAGATCAACGTTCAAGACCCATATCAGGCGACAAAATAACGTGAAATTTAATTATGTGAGGGTGGGACGGGGAAAACTACTATGGTTTTAGTAGTGGATGTGTGGCACCCTTAGAAGTACAATGGGGAGAAACAAAGTCTACATGAAACCATTTTCCCAATAGCCCCAATGTCAGGTGGTCTAATATGTCAAATCAATAACTTGTGGGGGGAGGTTATGACTAGTCAAATCACCTCACATCACTAGTTCGGGTACTTCCCATCCGACATGTCAAGTGAATGCTGTTGTATAACTAACTCAAAATATCATCATTCGAAGTAGATTGGTGAAGCATAGCAAACCAACATACCCTGTCAGTAATTCATGATCAGGATTTGAGGACTACCGGTCTTCAGATATGGGTGGACTTATTCTACTCCGGGAAATCATCGTCTCATGCATAAGTGAAGTAACCTCAAGCTGGATCGATTTCCTGAGTTCTGTAGAGTTAATGAAAACAAAAATCATGGTCTCTGTGAGGTTGGAAGACATGGACAAAGATAATCGAACAGTATCTAGTACAACGGGGTTTTCAACTAACATGGAAAGCTTATCAATGAGTAAGAGAGAAAGGTTGGTTGCACAGATATTAAAAACTAAATTTCATACTGACCCCATGACTGAACCAAAATCAGTGGTCAGATTAAACCCTGTTATGAGAGACCTAATTGTCAATGGACACGCAGACGAACTCTATAAGTAAAAAGTGAAGAAGAAGAAGAGCAAATGATAGAAAAAAAAATCAAAGCTAAGGCGATCGAGAGCGTCGGGGAAAATCAACTAGCCTAGTTGAGCACTCTAAAGGAGGAAATTGCCAAGATGGAATAAATTCTCAGGTAGGATTGAGTATGTTCCAGCAAATTTTGGACATATGGCGGTCGAAGGAAAAAGCCCCAGATATGTCAGAATTGTTCATAACGATCCCTTTAAAATAGGATAATTGTCGTTATAAATTACTCCTTTTTGTAACTCATATCTATTTTTAGAATTATGGGGAAGTTTAATAATTTTTAATTCCACAAGTAACTCCTCTATATATATATTATCTCGAGGATATAGAAATCATGGAGAAAAGAGGATCCTTCCCTCTAAGCAGGAAGACTTTTGTAAAAATTTGGGGCTAGAAAGAATATACAAATGCAGAAGCAGATTTTGAACTATTTATGAAAATATTCTAATTGGTTTTGATATGAGTCCTTTATTCTTTCATAGTATGTAATTCCTGTGATCTTATATTTCATTTACCCTTTCATCTATCTAAATTGGAGAAACAAAAGCCCATAATTCATCATTGTGATGCTCTTGGCTTAAGCAATTTAGACTATGTGCATTTCTTCTTAACCAATTCATAATTTATTTTAATATGTTCTGGTGTAGTTATATGTTTCTTTTTCCTCTGATGCCATGCAAATTTTAGATATAAACTTAGACTCATCACCTCATTTAGCCTTTTCCTCTTGATAGTTTTCATGTTTTGACAATGCATTGTTCATTCTAGACTCCATAGCCCAAATGTTATCTTCATTTCTTTAGTTATTTTATAACCCCCCCACAAAAAACAAACCAAATCTAGCCACTGATTGCTAAAGAAACATTAAGTGACACGAGAGAGCCCTCTTTGAGTTGAGAAGGCTAGTGCCTCATCTCTAAAGCTGGTTGAAACAGTTACCTCTGTCGTTTGTCTATCAACTGGACAAAATTTACAGAGTGCTAACAGGACAAAATGAAGAATATCTACGAAGGATATGCCAAATTTAAAGGATCCAAACTTCAAACATTTAGAGCCAAGTTCGAATAATTGAAGATGAAGGAAGATGAAAACGTTTCCTCCTACTTTCTATGATTTGATGAGACATTCAATTCCATTAAAGGTTTGGTAGAATAGATGAAGGAACAAATCATTGTTCAAAAAGTGATGAGGTCTCTACCTATGAGATATGATTTGGAAATTTCATCACTGAAAGAGAGAGTAGATATAGACACCTTGAGCATGGATGAGTTGCATGAGATATTCACATATTAGGAAATGAGGATAGAGAAAGAAAATTCAGTCAGGAAGGAAGCAACATTCACGACATCAAAGAAGATAAAGAAGAAAGATAAATAGAAGGCAAAGTCAGATTGTAGATGCAACGATGATTCAAAAGAAGATGAAGAAGTGGCCAACTTCATCAGAAGGTTGAAACCGGGAACCAAAAAATACAAAGGTAATCTTCCATTGATTTTTTTTAATTGTGATGGTGTTGTTCATTTTACTAATAAATGTCCTTATAAGAAAAAGAAAAGAAACAAAGAAGAAGATGACCCTAAAAAGAAAAATCAAATTCAAAAGGGTAGAAGAAATAAAAATAAGTTTTTTAAGAAAAGCCTTTGCACCAAGGAAGACAGTTCCTCATCAAATGAAGATGAAGTCAATGACAGTGATACAAAAAGAGTTCTATTCATGGAAATAGAAGACTCCAGTGTATAAGGCTCTAATGAAGAATATGAAGAGGAATAATTCAATTACAAAGAAGAATTGTTGAGTTCCATAGAGTGTTGGACAAATTTTCATTCATGTGTTTTCATTGATGTCAACAGTATATCAGTCAACATAAGATGTCAAACTGCATGATCGAAAGATCAAATCTTAGAAGGAAAAGCGCATTGCACATTATATCAGGAAGGAGAAGAAATTTGTGATTATTGTTGATCATGAAAGGATCAACAATGTTCCTATGAAAAAATTTCAGGAGGGTTAGCAAACACATAGATCAAAACTAGGAAGGAAAAGAGTAAGCTCAACAGCCGTCTGATCAAGAGGTTGACTGTGTTTATCATCTAATATAACGCGCATTGGTCATATGAGTGACCGTGGGATTGAGGAACATTGAAAGATCGTGACCGTCGAATATACAAGCCATCAACGACATAAATGAATTGTGGGGAACGAAAGAAGAATCAAACCACTTGCTAGTTACAATCCCGCAATTCGTCTAGATCGTCAGATCACACAACTTCAATGATCTATGATTGTGGTTGATCCAACTAATGACCAGTTTAATTCAAATTAAATTGTGACTGTGGGATGCGCAATCGCAAAATCTACGGCAGGGATAGATTGCGGAGATTGAAAGGAAAATTAAATCACTCACAAATTGTAGTTCCACAATCATCATCGACCGTTGATATTCTTCAAGAATATCCATATTCGTCGGATCATCTCAATGTGGAAGGATAGGATAAGAGGGGATAAAAGGTTGATATTTTGATTAGCTGAATACCCATCAGCCGTCGGATTAAACCCGATTCCTATGAGTCGTTGGATCGTGTTAAAGTGGAAGGACAAGATAATATACAAGTGTTGCATCGCAGACATATTGAATCATTGATCTAAAGATCCCGATAAACTAAAAAAATTCACTTTGGGTTTAAAGTTGTGAGGTTTTTACGCTGAGGAAAGATTGAGATGTGAAATACCCGAAGCCCGAAGATCTGAAATGAATAAGGATCGTTGGATTTGGAGGAAAAATAGGGATCATTGGATCAGGGTTGTTGGTCAAAAAACCATGTCAAAAAGGACACGCAATAGTCCACATCAGCAATGACACATGGCGCAATCAGACACTGACAAGTGTCAAGTTGATTTGGCATTTCAGGTACATGAAAATCACAAATTTGAGTGACACATGGCATCTACTAGGATCATAACTTGTCATCAAGCGACGTAAGTAAGTGACATCACTCCAGAGGTAAGAAAGGGTTTGAGACTCGAAATCTCCGAAGTCCGGAGACCTGGAGGATATCTCGACCATCGATCTAATTATGGGTGTATTCACGACCATCGATCTACCACAGTGGAAGGATAGTGTAAATCTGAATTGTTAACCAACAACAAGCGATCTCCACTGTATTATGATTCATCACAGTAGGTCATTACTCTGGAGGAAAGAAGGGATTGATATATGAAATCTACAAGGTCCGAAGATCCGGAGTAAAAGGTGGTCATCCATATCGATGCGTGATTAAGTCCTGACCATCGAATTTAGTAGTGAAAGGATGAACATAAGGATCAAAGATGAATGTTGATTTGGTTCCATGAAATAAATCATCCGATCTAAATTAGAAGGTTTAAACTTTTGAAATCCTGAAGTTCCGTCATTCGTCCATCTTGTGAGAATATTGAATCATGACCATTGATTTGATAAAGTGCTCAAGCATTCATTTGTCTTAGCATATGGTTACCATCGATGGTCATATGATATAAGAGTTTTAAAAAGAAACTATTATGCGTAGCTATATTCGATAAACACGTGGTTCTGTAACGCTCTGTCGTATGAAATGGTTTGAAGGAAGTGCCTCCATAAAATTTGGTCTATGTGAAAATAATAGAGATTTTGGATCAAGTATAAAGGATTAAATTGATCCATGATTGTGATCAATTTATGAAAAACCTTCACAGTAAAATAAATAAATAGTAATTAATATTTATTAATCGAAGAGGTGTGATGGTTGAAATAGAGGAACACATTTGTGTCACACTCACACCGTTTGAAAAAAAGAGTGTCCCTGCAGTCCAGATCAGAAGATCAAAAGATGAAGCAGATTCCTAGAAGAAAATCTAATGCCTATGCATTAAGGATGGTTAGGTGGTGAAAGGGAAGGTTGTTTCCTATAGAGGGAGTTGGTGCTTCCTTGTCAGTTTTAGCTGACTAAAATGGGGGTCATAGCCTCCTACCAGTTGTTGCCGGTAAACTAGGGTGTGGGTGCATCCTGGTCAGTTGGTGCTGATAAAAAAGGAAGTACATCTTCCTTCTATGTAACATGTAAAACAAATTTTGTAGTTAATAGAAAAGAGTTTGTGGTTTTCCCAATTGGGTTCCACGATAAAAATCCTGTGTTTAGATTTTGTTTGCATTAATAAATGAAAAATTTATATAATTTTTGTTTCATTGATTCACCCCCCCCCCCCTTCTCAGTAACAGGATCTGATCCTTCATAGATGTTATTAAAAGAGACAAGAAGAAAAACAAGTCACTCCAGGAAGAACTAACGATGAAAGAAGAATTTTAGAACTCCAAAGAAGTCAAGTAGATAATCACAAAGATAAAACTTCAGGAAGAAGAAGAAAAGAGGATTAAAGAAGCACTCAAAGGGAAGTTATATGAAAAGGACATGAGCGTTGAAGGGTTAGAAGAAGAGATAGTTACTCTAATAAAATATCTTCAGAAGAAGGACATGCAACAAAACAACACCAAAATATTGGATAATATTATTAACATTCAAAGACCTTACTATGGCAGATCTAGATTAGGATACAATAAAACATAGATAGAGAAAGGCTAAAAATCTAAAACTATAGAACAATAAGCAGAACCAAGAAGCTATGCAGAATCTGTCACGGGACTAAGGAAGACTCAAGAAGGGGATTATAGAGATACAAATCCACCTAGAAGATTCAAAAGTTAGTATTAGCAATAGCCAACTACATAAATACCTGAAGAAAAAGAAGGATTCAGAAGAGCAACACCATTAAGAAGATCTTACACTCCCAAGTATCAAACTATTTTTATTGGTTCATGTTATTAATGTTATAATTTTGGGCACAAATATGTGAATTGTAGAGCCAATACCAAGAACAGAAGCAACAATGATGGTTATAAAAGAAATATTTATCCAAGAAGATATCATGAAGCATAGAATATAATCTACAATAGATTTGGATTATTAAGTGATGAGGTAGAATGCTACAAGTGAAACACCTTTGGACATATAGCTAGAGATTGCAAACTCATTATTCCTCCAAGGGAACCAAAGAAGAATATCAATGGTCATAAGAAGGAACCACAAAGGATATGGATAAGAAACAAGGATCAAATCAACACTGAATAATGCAACCTTTCCCTACAAGATCAACACAAGAAATGTGGATGGTATGTTGACAGTGGATGCTCAAAACATATGACAGGTGACAAGGACATGTTTCTGACATTGAGGAAGGAAAGAGATGGATTAGTTTCAATTGGGAATGGAAACTCAACCCAAATTATTTGAAAAGGGAAATTTAATCTTGGAAGCAAGGATGCCATTATAGAAAATATCCTACTAATTAAAGACATGAAACACAATCTACTAAGCGTAAGTCAAATGTGTGATCAAGGAAATAGACTTGTGTTTGATTCACATAAATGTGAAATAAGAAGAACAAGGTCAGACATATTGGTGGCTATAGCTATAAGAACTCCAAGCATCATATATGTGCTAAAAGAAATTGGAAAAGAAAAATATTTCTTAGGGAAGAAAGATGAAAGTTGTCTCTGGCACAAAAGAATGGGTCACATAAATTTTGATAATCTAGTCAAGGTTAGAAAAAGGGTAGTAGTAAGAGAAGTGCTCTAGATCTCAAAGCTAGCAAACATTATATGCAAGAATTGTCTATAGGGAAAATAGACCAAGACATATTTCAACTCAAAGGAGTATTTCACAACAAAACCACTATTGCACATATTGATATACTAGTTGGTCCAACAAGAATCAAAGGATTAAAAGGTGAACAATATTTTATGCTACTAGTTGGTGACTACAAAAGAATGACTATAGTTTTCTTTGTAAATAAGAAGTCAGAGGCATTTGAAAAATTCAATACATACAAGGAGATGCTTGATAATTAAATAATTTGAAAATAAAGTTCTTGATATCAGACAATGAAGGGGAATTTATAGCAAAGGAATTTATGGACTTCTGCAGTGAGCATGGCATAAAAAGATAGTTCTCCACAACTAGGACACCTCAAAAAAATGGAGTTGTTGAAATAAAAAACATGAAAGTACAGGAAATGGCCAGAACCATGTTAATGGATTCCAAGTTCACATGTGTTTTTTGGGTACAACAAGTGAATACAACACTTGACATTTAGAAAGGAGGGATGCTCAGAACTAATAGTGATAAGACTCCATACCAGCTATGGAAAGGAAGAACAACAAATGTGAAGCACTTCAGAGTTTTCAGAAGTAAATGCTACACCAAAAGAGAAGATGGAAGAATGGGAAAGCTCGATTCAAGATTTGACAAAGGCATATTGGTTGTGTAATCAAGAAAAGTGAAAGCATATAAATGTTTTAATATTAGACTCAACAAAATAGTGGAAAACATCAATGTGACGATTGATGATATAGATGGTCAAAACATAAAAGAACGTAGCAAAGATTCAGTGGAACGATATCACAAAGAATAATTTAAAGGAGTAAATGAAGAATAAAATGAATAGGAAGAGAAATCAAAAGTAGAGAAAGAAAAACAAGATATTCAAGTATCTCCAAAGACACCCAATATATGAGTGCAGAAAACTCATCCACCAGAATAGATTATTGGAAACAAAGATGCAATAGTTGAAACCAGAAGAAGAATTCACTCACTAAAACAACAACATCTAGCACTACTATCTACTATTGAGCCGAGAAATTTTGAAGAAGCCATCAAGGATGAATTTTGCATCAAAGATATGATGAAGAGTTAGACCGGATAGAAAGGAATGACACTTGGGAACTGGCTCCAAGACTGAAGAAAAGGAATGTAATTAGTATAGAGTGGGTCTTCATGAAAAAATTGAATGAGGATGGAAAGGTTACACAGAACAAAGAAATGTTTCTATGTAAATTATATGCTCAGGTTGAAGGTATAGACTTTGAAGAGAGGTTTTCCCCAGTTGCCAGAATGGAAGCAATCAGGTTGATTCTAGATTATGCATGTTCCAAGAATATTAAAGTGTATCAGATGGATCTGAAATAAAAATTCCTAAATGGAGATCATTAGGAAGAATTTTAAATTGAGCATCCCAAAGGATTTCAGTTGAAAAAAAAGGAAGGATATGTTTGCAAGTTGAAGAAAGCACTATATAGACTCTAGAAGGCACCTAGAGCGTGGTATTCTATACTAGACAAATGTCTACAATAGCAAGGATTCAGGAAATGAAATGCGAACTATAATATCTACATAAAGATTGATCAAGACAATATATTAATCATTGAATTTTATGTAGATGATATCATCTTCGGAAGTGACAATGACAGAATGAATCAAGCGTTTTCCAAAGACATGAAGTATGAGTTTGAGATGTCATTGCTTGATGAGTTAAATTTCTTCTTGGGACTTCAGATATGTCAAAGCAACAAAGGTATCATTATCTCTCAGGAAAAATATATCATATAAATGTTGAATAATTCTAGAATGACAGATTGCAAATCAGTTAGTACTCCTTTGCAGACAAGGTGTGAGTTAAGTAAGGATGATGATTCCAAGGATGTAGATAAGAGGCAATACAGATCAATGATTGACAACTTACTCTATGTGATAGCTTCCATACCATATGTGATGCAGTTAGTTGGACATGTTGCAAGGTTTCAAGCAGCACCAAAGGAATCACATGTTATGGCAGTGAAGAGGATATTCAAATATCTAAAAGGTATAGAAGATTTTGGATTATGGTATTCAAAAGGAAAGGATCTATCTCTTGTGGCCTACACAGATGTAGATTGGATAGGTTGCATTGATGATAGAAGAAGTACAAGTAGAGCATATTTCTACTTGGGTGAGTGTCTGGTATCATGGATAAGAAAGAAACAACCATCAATATCTTTGTCCACAACAGAAGCATAATACATGACAACGACAACTTGTTTTACATAGGTTCTTTGGATGAAGTAGACATTGTAGGATATGCAAGTAAATTATGATGAGCCTATTTCAATACTTTTTGACAACACCAACGCCATCAGTATTTGAAAGAATCTAGTGATTCACTCTAAGACAAAAGAACATTCTGATCAATTATCACTTCTTACAGGAAAGGGCTATAGAGAAGAACATCAAGCTAGAGTATGTTGGGACAAAGGAGAAGATTGCATATATATTCTCAAACAACTTGCAAGGGAACCTTTTGAGTATCTACAACATAAAATTGTCTTAGTTTCTTCCCCACAGTAATCCATTTTGCAACAATATTAATTGGACAAGGGGAGAGAAACAAAAGTCTTGAAGAAATTCAAGAATAATAACTTTTGAATTATTTTCATATATATATATCAGAGAATTACATGAGGAAGAAACATGAGGAAAAGAGTCTAGTAGAGGCTTGACACCAGGGGGAGCAACCTCAAAGGGGGAGAGAGACCATTTTCCATTGATGTAAAAGGGGGAGAGATAAATCAATTCATGGTGACAGATAGATACAAGTATGCAGTCAGGGGCAGTGAAAGTCACACAGGGAGCATGAGCAGAAGGATTTCCATGCTTAAGTATTTCCATCAATTCCAAAGGGGGAGATTTTTGGACAATCCGTTCATTGGTTTTCATCTATTTAAACCCTTTGAGAGTGGTCTCAGATAATGATTTCAACCCTTAGATATTTATGTCAATCCTTGACAAAATCCAGTAGCATATTTTGGTAGCCCCGAGGATGTAGTTTTGGTACTCGAAATTGAATGAGGAATATAGAATTGAAGGACAAAGTAAATACTGATAAGACACTTATAAATGGATATTATTCATCGAGCAATTTCTAGTTATATGTGGAATGCCACACAATTCCTTACAGTTAGGGAATAATGGATTTGCAAAGGTGGAAGCCCCGAAGTGAGGTTAAGAAGCCCTACTTGGTGATAAGTCAACTAGTCAAAGGGGTAAAATTTTTGTAACAAGAAAACCATAGAATCCCTAAAGTATGGAGTGGAGTTACCTAGAATTTGTATAAATACACCGCAAGGAGTCATTCACTTGAAAACACTCACACACTTATTCATTGGTAATATATCTTGTGATATACTGAATTGTTATGGTTTAGTGAATGGTTATAGTCTATCTTGGAATATTTGTGAATACGACAGGAATTATGAGGCAACAAAGAAAGTGCAAGAGTTTCAGAGTTGCAAAATTCTAGGGTTTTTGAAAAACCCTAATTACTGACATCCTCGTGGGTTGTACTATATTTGTCAAACAAGGCCTCCTCACGGGTCAACTAGTGTCTGTCTAGAGAGGAACTAGTAAATTTGGGATAAATGCTAATCCTGGGTCCTTGAAGTATGAAGAGAGTACATAGGTCAAAATTCTACAAGTTCGGGTCAGCTACAAAATTTCTGGTATGGTTTTGTGCTAGTTTTGATAGTTAGATTTTCTTATAATGTGTTGAATTCTTGGGAAATTCTTTGTGTCATGGTTGTGGTACTTGGACATGGTATATGTTAGATGGTTGGTTGAGTGAGAAGCACTCTTATGTATGGTATAGTACTTATATGGTTCTTATAGTTTACATATTTGAGCTTCCTATACCTAGTCGAGGGATATCTATGTTGTATGATGATGTATGCATGAGGGGCATGCATAGGTTGTTAGATATGCTTCATTTATGACATGGTACAAATCTGCATATGGTTGATGGTATGGTATATAGAATAGGTTGTACATGGTTGATACTTTGTTCATGATTCACTATTCATTGTTTATGTATCTTTTGAATCATGATTAATGCATGATATAGTGTGTATTATGGTACAAACTTGATGTATGGTATGGATCAGGTTTATATGCTTGACTATCAGATACATGTTGATGAGACAATGACATAGTTATGACAATGATAGTGACAGAGACAGTGACAGTGACAATTGTTGATATTGAGAAGGGGGTGAATCAGTATCAAGTACAATTTCAAAACTTTTTCAACTTATACTTCAACCAGATTATGTATTTAACTATATCCAATGAGAAATGAACAATATTAGAAGCGTTACACCAATACACCACAATACACCATGCACAATATATGAGAAATAATCAATAGTTATTATTCAAGGGAAGTCATGAATTCCAAGGGAAGCTACAACTTCCAAATATAAAGGGAGGGATAAAAATCCAAAAGGAAGATACAATCATCCAATATCAAGAGAGGGTTGACCTCTCCATCTTTTCCCCTTTCTTCCACCCAAAAAAGGAGTTATAGAGAAAATGGTAGACCTTATTCAATTCTGATTTATTCATGAGAGTGAACTTGTACAAAATGCCTCACACTCAATATTTAACATCTGATCTGAAATTCGTACATAGGAAACTACATCCTATACTCTTTCCAATGCAATTGGTCTCACTTCATTTGTATTCTCTATGAATAAGTTATAACTATTTTACCTGGAACACCTGTTTATGACTAGCTTTAGGACTAGTCAAAAACCCTATCTTCCATAGAGTGTATCTCCAAAATTATAGTGAATAAAGAGATGAAAGTTTTACCACAGGTACCTAGATATGTCTTCTCACTAGCCTCTAAATTTCACCATCTGAAGCTTTCTAGAAACAAAGTTATAGAGAAAATGGTAAGATGACCTGTAAATAACATACCTTAGAACACATAACCAAGAGACTTCATCCTACCTTGAAATTCGGCCTTCTTTACTTCAGATTTCCTCTGAAATTCGACTTATATCTCCTTGTTCATTAAAAAACTTGTGTGTATAAAATGAATGTATAATGATATTTATTTATACCCTTTATGTCACTTCCTTTTAACATTATGGCTGACCTGATGCTTTCTTATTTTGTAATTCTTTTCTTTAATTATCTTTAGGGCCGACTTGTACTTCCTTCTTCAATTCACTTTGGCATATTCAAAAAGTCATTTCTCCTCAACCATGAGGATCGACGTGATGTGCCACCTACCACTGGAAACAACATGATATATAATATCCATCCATGGGTGTTGTATCTCCATGTGCATCGTCCTTCATGTACAAATACCTTCATCAATCTTGGGGTCCAAAACCAATGACCATGGTTTACATCAATGACAACAACCAATATTCCAAAAATCTCCCCTTTTTCATTGATGGAAACACTCATGCTCCCCCTATCATCATGATCCCTATTTCTCTCCCCCTTTGACATCAATGGAAAAGGGTGGGGCTGCTCCCCATGAATTCAATGGCATAAGGTGAACTTCTTCTTTGGGGTTGCTCACCCTGAACATGTGGCACTCAATAATACTTCATCCTTATTTTTGGTCTTTGGGAACTTTTCTTCCTTGGAATCCTTTTGTGTGGTTTTTTTCTTCTCTCTGTTCTTCATGTCTAGGATGTATATGTTGTTCAATCTTCTTGTTGCAGTTGCAACCTATATTCCTGAGTTATTTTCTCTGATTTTACATTTTCGGGAGTCAAACGTAAGAGTGTATCCTTGATAACATATTTTGTTGACACTGAGGAGATTATGCTTCATATATTTAACCAATAGGACTTTTCCTACTTTTACATTTTCACTTCAAATCTTTACATTTCCTTTTCCAAATATTTTGGTAGATGAGTCAATCTCCAAATGCAACATTTCCACCCTTTTTCTTCAAGCTAAAAACTTTTATTTGATCTCTGGTCATATGAGATGAGCACCCACTATCTTTGAATTATTTAGCGACCAATGCTATTCGACAGTTTTCATTGTGTGTAATTTCTTTCCCTTTCCATGTTGTAGTTGGTATAGGGACATTTGGCATGCGATTATCTTCCTTCATCTCTCTGCAATTGCGTTCTCTGTGACCAAGATTATTGCACTTGTAACATACAATATTTTGATCCATTAATGGGTCAAATGGATTATAATTTATGTTGACAGGTCTACAAACATTTCCATATCTACTATTTGCACCATTCATGTAGCTTGTGTAGTTATTACTTGCATTGATTCTACAATTGATTTCCTTGTGTACAAAATTTCTACAAATAGAACAATGTCCAAGAAAGAAATTTTGATACCTGGTAAGTGATGTTCTTTGTGGTGTGGTCCATCTGGGTTCACGATCTATTCTTTTGTATTTTCCTTCATAATGATTGTTCTCATACCTAATGGGAGAGGATCTTCTTGATGTCTCATTCCTTCTGAATTCTAGTCTTCTATCTTGTTTTTCAACTTGTTTTGGAGTGTTGGTTTCATCTTTTTCATCTTCCTTCTCTTGTTTTGTTGTCTTCAAACTATCATTGTATCCTAGTCATGTCTTGTCGTTTGGAGATATTTGACTGCTAAGGATCTCATCTAATTTTTCAATGTTTTTTTCGAACTTCTTCAACTTTTATATTTTCAATAGTAGCTCCCCTTTTGTGTTATCCAATTCTTCTTTCAATTTCTCATCATCTTCTAATTGTTCCTTCAAGCTATCAATGGTATTTTCAAGCTTGTAATTCTCTTCTTCACAACTACTCAATTCACCTTTTAGTATTATGTTTTTGTTTCTAAGCTTGCCATTTTCAGTCTCAACATGCTTAAAATTTTCAAAATTCTCATCTTCTTGTTCACTCTCTGGATTGTCTTTGTATCCCAAACGGAATCAAGGTTGGTTTCTTCATTTGAATCTTCTTCAAGAATGATTTATTCTTTTTTAGAACTCTTGTGATCATCACCCTCGGTTTCTTGGGTTATGAAGAGGACTTCTCCTCCATCATTATCTTCTTCATCACTCTCATCTAAGGATATGTCATCATCCTTGGAGTAGAATCTCTTTTTATTGTTGAGACTTATCTTTTTATAGTAGCAGTTTTCAACAATATGTCCTATTCTACCACAGTTAAAGAATTTGAGAGGAGACTTACCTTTGTATATTCCACTTCCCTTCTGGAACCTTCTTACTAAATTTTCTATTTCTTCATCAAGGTCATTATCCTTGTATTTTGTCTTTTTTATGGCTTTAAAGGCTACTTCATTGTTTGGTTGGTCACTTTATGTACATGTTCTCATTTCATATGCTATAAGAGACCCATGTAATTCATCCATTGTCATTTTGGTCAAGTCCCTAGTTTCTTCAATGGCGGAGACCTTAGCATCATACTTCAAGAGAATTGATCTCAACACTTTTTGTACAACCAAGGATTAATTGAGCTCTTCACATAATCCTCTGATAGAATTAACAACTTTATGAACTCTAAGAAAATAGGTTGCAATATATTCCTTTTCATCCATATTCAAATTTTCAAATTATGCTCTATGTTGTTGAAGCTTGACCTGCTTAAATTTTGGATCACCTTCATAGATACTCTTGAGTTTGTCCCATACCTCTTTAGAAGTGCTGCATCCCATCACTTTTCTAGCAATGGTTGGTTCCAATGCTCCTAAAATAACATGTCTGGCTTTTGAATTACAATTCATAAGCTTCTTCTCATTTGAATTGGTTGGAGAATTATTTGGGATTACATAGCCATTTACAACTGAGTACCAAATGTCTACTCCCAAAGTTGTTAGCTAAATTTTCACTCTATCACTCCAGTATGCATAATTTCTTCCATCAAATCTTTGAATCCCATTTGAAATGTTCTCATGGTCATCCATCTCTGTTGAGGATTTTCCTTCTAGTGGTTAAACTATTTTGAAGGTAACATGCTTTGATACCAATTGTTGATACTGAGAGGGGGGTGAATCAATATCAAGTACAATTTCAAATATTTTTCAACTTATACTTCAACCAGATTATATATTCAACTATATCCAATGAGAAATGAACAATAGTAGAAGAGTTACACCAATGCACCACAATAAAACATGCACAATATATAAAGGAAGGGATAAAACTCAAAAGGGAAGATACAATCCTCCAATATCAAAAGAGGGTTTACCTCTCCATCCTTGCCCCTTCCCTCCACCCAAAAAAGGAGTTATAGAGAAAATGGTAGACCTTATTCAATTATGGTTTATTTATGAGAGCGAACTTGTACAGAATGCCCCGCGCTCAATATTTAACATCTGATTCTGAAATTTGTACACATGAAACTACATCCCGTACTATTTCCAATGCAATTTCTTGCACTTAATTTGGATTCTATATGAATAAGTTATAATTGTTTTACTCGGAACACCTGTTTATGACTAGCTTCAGGACTAGTCAAAAACCCTAGCTTCCACAGAGTGTATCTCCAAAATTATAATGAATAAAGAGATGAAATGTTTACCACATGTACCTAGATATGTCTTCTCACTAGCCTCTGAATTTCACCATATGAATCATTCTAGAAAAAATGTTATAGAAAAAATGATAAGATGACCTGTAAATAACATACCTTAGAACACATCACCAAGAGACTTCATCCTCCCTTGAAATTTGGCCTTCTTTACTTCATATTTCCTTTAAATTCGACTTATATCTCCTTGTTGATTAACAAAATTTTGTGTATTAAATGAATGTATAATAATATGTATTTATACCCTTTATGTCACTTCCTTTTAACATTAGGTTTGACCTGACACTTTCTTATTTTGTAATTATTTTCTTTAATTATCTTTAGGGCCGACCTGTACTTCCTTCTTCAATTCACTTTTTCATCTTCAAAAATTAATTTCTCCTCAACCATGAGGATCCATGTGATGTGCCAGCTACCACTGGAAACAACATGATGTATAATATCCATCCATGGGTGTTGTATCTGCATGTGCACTGTCCTTCATGTCCAAATACCTTCATCAATCTTGGGGTCCAAAACCAATGACTAGGGTTGACATCAATGAAAACAACGAATCTTCCAACAATAGTGACAGAGTTGTGATAGTGATAGAGACAGTGATAGTGACATATTTGTGAAAGTGGCAGATACAATGACAGTGACAAAGACATTGGCAATGACAGAGTTGTGACATAGGTTGTGACAATGGTAGAGTCTGTGAAAGTTGGTCTACATTTATATTTCAAGGTAGCAGGATGGGGAAATGATAGGTGGTTTTAGCCACCTTCCAGTTGTAGCTGGAGAACCTAGGGGGTTTTATCCTCCTTCTGGTTGGAGCCATAGAATGATGGAGTTGTAGCTTCCTTCAGGTTGGAGCCTGAGAATAGGGGGTTGGAGCCTCCTTCCAAGTGTAGCTAGAGAATTAGAAGTTGGTGCTTCCAATGAATGTTTTCTTTTGATAAATATATAAGAAAAACATTTCATGGTTTTCTGCCATTTGGGTTTCCACGTAAATAATGGTGTATCGTGTATCTATTTTGATGTGATGTTGTTTATGTTTATACTACTAATGATTTATTCAATGTTAAAGATAATCTTCTAAATATCATTGAAGAATAAATTGTAGTTAAAGGACTACAATTTTCTTTACTGACTCACCCCCCCTCTCAATAATCCAAAAACTACCTCAAATATCCAACCTGTATTCTCAGAATTGATTCACATAAGTGATTTACAATTGACTATTGTATGTGTTTTAAAGAGAAATCTCATAATGACATGCAACTGTCATGCAACTCACATGCAATTCACATGCAACTTGCTATTTTATATTTACAGTTACTCTAACATGCAATTGGCATGCATCTTGTTATATTCCTTTTACAACTACTTTAATTCAACATGCAACTTTGTTCAAGGGTTGACATTAATGAAAACCAATCTTCCAACAACTAAAATTTTGACAATTAATCTTTTTCGACAATTAATTAATCCCTGCAATAATTAATCTTTCAATAATTAGTCTCTTATTGCAACCACTTTCACTGGTCAATCTTCTTCATGACCTTCTAGAGGCTTATAGAATATTCTTGAGGGTACTCCAACTTCACAGAGCCATATCTCCTCAATCATGAGGAACTATGTGGCATACCATATATCACCAGTAAAGACATGATGTGTACTATCCATCTATGATAGTATTACCTACAAGTATATTGACCTTCATGTCTTTATTCCTCAATCAACTGCGGGTTCCATGACCAACCTGTCACTAAATCTCACATGGATCATATACCAACGGAACCTCTCAACCATATTTCCACCATCACCAACACATGCCTCTACCAAGCATGTACCGAAGTGACAAACATACCATCAGGAGATATGTACCTGTACCATACCAAGTACCAAACTTGTACCATGCACATCAACAGTTGTACCATACCATGTGCCAACCATGCACATCAACCATGTACATCAACTTTTGTACCATACCATGTACCAAAAATGTACCATAACAAGTAATAGCAATGGTGTACCTCAACCAAGTACCATCATCACCAAGAGATGTATCCTATGCATGTGCTACCATATAACAAGTGTATACCTTAACAATGTGTCAATATCAATGGTAGACCTCTAACATGACAACCAACCGTCCAACGATATCGTCCACATATTTGAGGATTCCGGACTTCTCCAAGGGTTGACATCAATGACAACCAACTGTTCAAACCAACTATCCA